>CATIWJ010069960.1:0-52044 GCA_949640765.1 Croton laevigatus | reverse complement strand
CTTTTGAGAAGGTTCTTGAATGGATGTTTTATAGCTCTTGCTGCATTGCTTGCATCTATAAGATCAGCAAATTCAGCATCAACTTTGGATGTTCCTCTAACTTTCTCCAACACTGTTCTTGCTTCTTCTAATCTCCCTTGTTCTACCAGACTATTAGGCGTCTCGGGCAAGAAAATTCCACCTACAAACATCAGAGTTGCAGGAACTGTAGCTAAACCAAGAGACAACCTCCATCCCCATGGATGGATCTTTTCAGTTCCATAGTTAATAAGGTTGGCAATCAAGATTCCTAAACAGGTAGTCAGTTGGAAAAGTTGGTTAACCGCTCCTCGAACTTTTGCAGGAGCCATTTCTGAAAGGTACAAAGGAACTGCCTGAAAAATTAAAGCAAATAAAACACAATTAGTATCATAATTAAAGCTAAATTAGAATTTTTTTTCCCTTCAGGATTGGAACAAATGGACTTACTTGATTGCCAAATCCAATACCGACGCCAAGTAGGATTCGTCCAATGATCAACATTGAAACGTTGACTGCTGCTGCATTTAGGACTGCTCCTAAAAAGAAACTAATAGATCCAACAATAATGCTAGCTCTTCTTCCTTTGTTTCTGGTAACATGAGAAGCTCCAAATGTGGAAACAAGAGCAGCAAAGTAGAGTGAAGATGTAAAAAGTGTGAGAATTTGATTATCATATTTACAGTAATCTGTTTCATTGAGATGTTTTTGCTTTCTTCTATAAACTTTGGGAAAGAAGTCCTTCAAGAAATCATCCATGGAAGTAACTCCACCTGAATCAATATATAAACCCATGATTATTAACAAATAATTCCACCATCTAAAGTCAAATATAAAAATTTTTTCCCATTTCTTTTTAATTGAAAACCCTAATTAAAATCAAGCAACTTTATGTCTACTTAGTTTTTTATTTTTTAAAAAAATACAACATGAACCATATGTTATTCCCCTTTTATATAATTCTCTATCTAAACAAAAAGACAGGCAATATATTCCTTCTATACAACAAGAAACTGAGAAATCACCATAAAATGTCTATTTTACATATATTTTCCATCGCTTTATGTTCCCTTTCCATGAATCGAGAGGAATATCTTGCACATTTCAGGAATCTATAAGATAATAACATTTTGGTAATCCAAACAATACACGAGAACCATAATTTTCTGTGTCTTCTCTTTCAATTATATAATTTTTTTTTTTAAAACTGTCACTGTTTCTTTTGATAATCACAATAACATTGTATTAGAATAATCAAATTAATTATTATTATTTTGACCATTAAAATAAAACTTACCAAGACAGAACTGCAAACATACTGTTCGAAATGAGTTGAAAATGAGATGAAATTTGAACAAATGAAAAGAAAAAAGAAGAAGAAGAAATTAAACTGACCAGAAACACCAAGATCATAGCCAAAAAGAGATCCACCAAGAGCTGCAACTATGCAAGCAAAGATAAAGTAACCAGTAATTTTGTGCTCGTAGAGGTGTGCTCTTTTGAGCGTTCCTCCATCTGCAAATCCTCCACCTGCCATTACTTTCAAGATCTCACCTGTGACCTGACAGGAAGAATTGCAGAGGATAGGAGATTTCTGGGTATGGAGAGAGAGAGAGAGAGGTGGGTGAAGAGTAGAATACTAGTACATAAGGAATGGAAAATGTTAAACTACTTATAAGGAAGCGGGAGAGTCAACTGGTTTACAGCTTCAGATGAGAACAAAAAAAAAAAAAAGGCAATGGATAGGACAAAATTTTATAGTTTATAGAAACTTTTAACTGGTTATTGTCCAGTCAGATTTAAGCTTTTAGTTTATATACTGTGGTAATACTGTTTACTACTTGAACCAATCTATCATTTGTTTGCACTCAATAGTGATTATTATCAATTTATTTGAATATCTCTTTCAAAAATATTTTCTCCACAAATAAAGTATAAATTTTACACTTAAAACACATTTGCACTTATCAACTTCTACAAATTGAGCCAATTTTTTTACATATAAAAAGGATGAAAAAAAAAGCGCTTATTTTGCGCTCTTTGCAAATTGCTAATAAAAAAATAATTTTCTGATAGAAAAAAGCTAAAAGATTTTTTTCTCACTGTATTGGTCAATATTTTGACCTCCAAAGGCCAAAGCCTCCAAAGTCCAAATAGACAGCAACATTGATATTGATATAGTAATAATAATCTAAGGTCAAGATTAAAAGCTATACGTTATCGAGACCTTTTTTTCCAATTTTCTTACACTATCTTAGCCACATGTATTTGGAATTGGATATATATTAACGCTAGTAATGTATTCATATATATCAATTTAAGTTACAACTGTTTTATATTCAACATTTCCTATTCAAGGTGTTTGGGTTGGTTGGATCTTGTAATTCGCAATCCCTAATCGATAAAAAAAAAAAATTGCAAAGGAAAGTTTTTTGCATATCCTAATGAACATAATTTAATACGAACGGATTTGTCTAAGTGGTGAGCGTCTTTGATTCACTTAAGTTGGAGATCTACTGTATGTCACCCATCACTACTAAGTGTGTGCTCCGATTTGGGTCCAAATTAATCGGGATAAAACAGACGGGCTTCCAAAAAAAAAAAAACAATTTAATGGTTTAGCCACCAAAACGCTTAAGATTTCAATTTCTCAAAATTGATAGTGTTAACTAAAATTCAATAAGAAGAGTTTTATTATTTTTTTTTTACTGGATTTATTTAAGCCAAATTTGACTTAATCATGTTAGTAATTTAGTGAATAAATATAAAATAATTCAATGGATTAACATGATTTTGGGTTAATGTAGTATATATCATGCCTTATGAATATGATATGTTTCAACCAGAATTTATGAGTCACGCGCACCACACTTACAGGTTACATAATAGGTTACTAACCTTTTGCCCAATTCGAAACTATATATATGTATGAATGGAGCTACAACATTTGCATGATTGTTTTATTGCTATAACGAACTTGTACTATTTATTTCTTTACCACTAGTTGATTGGTATTTGATGGTATTGAGATCCATATTAATTAACTAATTTATATATTTATTTTATAAAAAAATAGTTAAGTTCTTTTGATCCCCTTATTAAAGTGTAAAGTAGTTTTAAAATAGAAGTATTAGTGTCAAATGAAAAAACAAAAAAAAATAAAAATAAAAATTTATTAGTGGCTTGGTTCATGGGTGACTCCAACTCAGTCTTGGCATGTATTTTCTATTTATTAAAGGTATTATTTAGCAAACCAAATTAAATCAAACCGTGAATTTCATAGTCGCTGTTCACTAGTAGTTTGGTTGAACTTGTAAAGTTGTTGGTATTTTCTCTATTGTGAGTTGCCATTTGCCTAGCTGTCTAAAATCATTCTTAAGAAAAGTTTATTATCATGGCCACTTGCCAAGTTGTGTAAATTATATCTTAGTAATTAAGTTAAAAAAAAAAAATTATATCTTAGTAAGTAGTAATATGTTCAGCTTTTGGGTATATCCAACTTCTTAATTTTGTTTTGATATTGATTAACCCATGATTTTTCTGAGATTATTGTCCAATCACATGTGTATTAGTAATTGGCAATTACCACTGGATTCAATTATGAAGGTGTTTAGGGTTAGCTGCGCAAGATTGAGTTAGGGTTGTAACTGAAGGGATGATTAAGAAATACGAATGGGCCGGGCAAATCCAAGAAAGACCCGAACCATTTACAGTTGTCATGAGCGGTTACAACATACACACGGTCTCCAATCCAACACTTAGAGCATGTGAGAGGATAGTTATCAAAAAGAGTATGATGTACAGTAATCTTATGTAAATATAATAGATTTATAGAATAAATGTATAGAGATACTTGATACAATGAATGAAACTACTAATCTTTCACTCGTTTTCTTTCATTTTCATCTTAATTCAATCCTGTTCAAATCATGATTTGTAGATAAAATTTTTTATTTCACTAAAATTTGGGCTTTATCTCTTGTAAATATGACCAACCAAATTTTGTGATTTAAATATGTTAATTTAAAAAATATTAATAAAACTTTTTTAAAATTAATATTTTAAACTTATTTTTTTATTTAAATGATGGATTTAACCCACGACTACACTAGCGATTAACATATTACAATGCAAAACATTAACCAGTAGGATAGACACTCAACTCCAATATTTTCAACTCATTATAAATTATTGTTAAATACTATCAAAAAAATTAATTAATTAATACTTTTATGAAATAAATTAAGTAATACCAGTTACTTTTTTTTTTTTTAGCGTAATACCTGTTACTGTTACTATTATAAATCAAATAACAACATAAAATAAAAAGCACAGACAAACAGAATCTGAGTGAAATTATTTATAGGTTAGGCCGTAATGTTCTTGAGCACTATCACTTTTTAATTTAGAAAAAAATATTAAATTATGATATCATCACAAATTATTAAATTGAATTCAACGTTATACCACGATGGATCAAACTTTTTGTTTTGAAAGAAATAGAGAGCTTAAAGCATCGCAACTCAGATTATATCTCATTGATGGAATGGAAACTAGTGAAAGAAGAAGCTTAAGATAATGAGAGGGCAAATTCGCTTATCTACCAACGCAATCTAACATTTTGCAATTCTGGAAGAAGACGACAGCTGTCTTGAACCAAGAGACCCCAATTAGAATAATCCACAGCAGAACTACGAATGAGAACAAAATAAATGAACTATAGTCTAGTTGACATTAAATTTATAATTTTTTTAATAAAATATTTAATATAAAAAAATTATGAGAATGAATTTATTTTTATATTTTCCAGAGATAAGGACAAAATTATAAGCTCAGATATCTTTGTTTTATTAAAATTTAGTGGCAGCCAAGCATCTCAATACATTGAAAAATAACATGAAAATAATAATAATAAAAAAAAAGTTGTGGTAAATAACAATTTTGAGGATGATGTTTTGGGAAATAGTATTTTAATTTTATAATATATTGATAAAAATGATTATTTTTATAAGTTTAATTGTTTGTGCTCTTATTAATAAATAGATGTATTTACTTATAAATATGTATATTTACTTATATCATATTGATAAATATAAGTATTATTAAAATTAAAAATAATATTTAGCTAATATTTCAAATTTATTTATATTTTGTTAAAATAAAATTACAAAAAATAAAATTTGTTAAGTTGACCTCGTTGATGGAAAAAATAATGTATTAGATTTGGGCTAGTAGGCCTCCAAGAACCACCGTTAAAATGTGGGAAATTATAACATACAGCCTACTTTTAATATTTTCATTTATTAAGTAGCACATAAGTTTAGAAATTGAGAAAACAACAATAATGGTTAATACGTTATGTTTTTTACATTTTAACCATTTTAAATAAATTATTTTTATTTTTTAATAAAATAAATATCGAAAGAGAGAATATAAAATGAGAAGAACAACAACAAAGAAAAAAGAAGATACGTTGTCGCCGCCAATTGTACAAGCTGAACAACTGCTACTAAATCGAAGTCCTAAAGCCGACAACTCCATGGATACTAATAGCAGCTCCAATAACCACTTGTAATTGCTGAAATCTTCATGCGAAGCTTTGATGGTTGAAGCTTTTCGATCAGTTTCTAAGGCCTTCCAATGATCATCTGCAAATCTAAAGGTAAAACTAGATTACTTTCTTTAAGAACTTCAATTTGATATTGTTGTATAACTAGATCGACGCCATTTTCTAATGGCTAAGGAGAGAGAAAACATATATTTTTTGCATTTTTCAGCATAATACATTGGATTTCTGCCAATTAAATGTTTGTGAATTTCTGCCACAACAACTATAACCATTTTTCAGTGTATCTATTAAATTTTTGAAAAATTATTAAAATTTATTGACTAATATTTACATATATGTATGTATATACTTCGAGGAGTTGTTTTGGAATATTTTAATTTATATTGACTAATATTGACAAAAATGCTATTTACCTAATTTGTAAACTTATATGCTATTGATTTACAAATTATAAGACACAATATAATGTTTGAAGACCAAAGGAATTTAATTGCTAGTATAGTTAGTTTCGTTTAGATACAAGGTGGAATTAGGCGAGACAGGCAATCGCGCTGAGCCCAATTTTTTTTAAAAAAAAAAATTGGTCTAAAATTTTTTAAAATTTTCATAATTTACCCATAAAATTTTGAGTAAAAAATTTTCTCCCGAAAATTTTGAGTGAAAAAAATATTGCCTCCCTTATCCGTAAATTATGATTCCGCCATTGTTTATATACGACATACTAAATGGATAAATTTAAGGGAAATTATACATATAGCTTATTTTTTAAGTTTCATTTGAATAAATAACACATAAGTTTTGAAATTAGATAAATAGCACATTTTTTAATATTTTTACCATTTTAGCCCTTTTTTAAAATAGTAATAATTATTATTTAAAATAAAAAACATAAATCGTGAAAATAGACTACCGACATAAACATATTGCACCACCATTAGTTACCACCACACCATCGAAACGGGTCAGCCGGCATCTCTCGTTATCATCTCAAGTAATGACGAGGTCTAATGACACCAGAACCATCTTAAACAGTGGCTAAAAGGGTTTGCTAATTTTTGCTCTACAGCGAGTAGAGTTAGAATACAGAGTATATATATTTGTGTGTTAGAGAGTGCGCTGGCATGTCATGTCTTTGACAATCTTAACCCATATTATTGGTGGGAATTTTGATATATACTTGTAACTATAGACAATCAAGTTTAATTCTTGATAAATTTGACAGGTATTTCTGTTGTAATTTTCTTTTGATTTGTTTACAAATTACACACCAACTAATGTTAAAATTTGTATTGGTAAGTCGTAAGTATAAAAAGCAATACTCTTAATCCAATTTTCTCTAGTTAGAACATTTCGATTCGAATCCTGAACCTTGTTTAAAATGTCTAGTACCTTATTCTGTTGGCCAAACTAGTGGCTGGTATTGTTTCTCTTTGTTTGAGGTAAGGTAATTCACGTATTGTTTACATCTGGTTTAAAAAACTAATTACCTATTTAACAGAAATTAGATACAGTTACTAATTGAGAATATTTATCTTTTAAATTGTTGCCTACTAAATATGATTTCGGATATTTATAGAGTAATATTAATTATTATTTTAAATTAAAAAAGAAAAAGCTTGGAATTTCGAAAATTCCGGCATTACCGTTTGAATAAAGTATTTTTATTTCATTTTCGGACCTAAATAATGGAATTTCGAAAATTCTAGCATTACCATTTAAATAAAGTAATATTAATTATTACCATGCAAATTGTAGCTTTTAAAACAAATAACAAAGGCATGATTTACAACAAGACAAGAAATCAAGAATCAGGAATGAAGAACCAGTATGTCATGAAATTGAAATGAAAAGGATTGAGTTACAATATTTTTGTTATGCTTAAAGCAGTAGTATAATGATTGATCATATATATTTATGTTTATTAATACACAAAAAATATCATATCTTTTTTCAATACATCACTCAATATGGGTCTCAACCATATAAATAAATCCTAACAAGCTAAAATCAATTCTATTTGGGAAAAAAAAAAGAAGCTAAAATCAATAATCACACAGCAAAAGAATATTTCTAAATGCATAAATAATGACATGAATGGAGCAATATAACAATCTAGTAGTACTTGTAAGCTACAAATCCTAATGCAAGCAATAAAACTGATGGCGAGAATCTATGAGAGGAGACAGCAGCTGATGAAGGATTCTGATCAACCGGTCGGATCCCACCGTTCGATGAAGGGGTTCCGGCTCCCCCTGTTGTTGTAGGTGGTGGCAAAACTGGATTTGTGCTTGATTCCGGTGGAGTAGCTGATGGAGTTGGCTCAGGCACAACAGGACCTGCTTAAGAATTCATTTCAGGATTAACATTTAAAACCATATAAAAATAAAATGTAAATTGAAGCTGATCCTACCTCCAGGACTAGCAGAAGGGGAATTTCCGGGTGAAAGCGTCGGACCAAGTGAGACAGGACCTGAAGATCAAATAAATATATTTAACTACTAAGCATAGAATTAACTAAATTAAGATTAATTATAGCTTAAAAACCAACGGATTTAAATTATATATACCTGGAGCAGGAACAGGTGCACGAGAAGCTGCAAAACAAGATAAGAAAATAGTGTTAAAAAAGGGTAATCTTGATTCTTACGTGTTTATAGAAAACCAGAAAAGATTTAACCTTTGCATTGAAGAGGAACACCAGGCATATTACAAGCGCGAGGAAGAGAAATAGCTAAGGATCTATTGATTGGAATTTGGAAAGGAACACTTCCAGTTACAATTAGGCATAAACAATCCATGCCATTGCTGGTAAGGTTCTTTAGCGAACTACAACATTGTTGCGTCGGCGAAGTTCCATTAGAACTGCTATTTGTAATAAAATTCATACAAGGGGTGAATGCAGCAAGCAATGAAGGTGTGCATGGTGTACTTATTTGGCCATGAGATGGAAAATTACTCAAGATTACTAAAAATATTGCAAGAACTGCTACCATTCTTGAAATAGGCCTAAAAGTGCCCATATTGCCTTTCTGGGTTTTGGTTTTCAAGGTAGCTAGAGTTGTTGGAGAAAAAAAAAATGAATTTTTTCAGATTTGGTGTGGTATGATAAGGAAAGTGTAGGAGATTTATAGGAGGAGTTTTCGTTGAGGATAATTGGGGTAGATTTATTGGTTATGAAGCTCAACTACTTTAACTAACACTGTCTATAACAAAACATTTTGTATTAGCCACGTGTCAGAAGTTATTTTCTAGACCCCACTTTGACTTGGCATTTTCGCTCACCTGGTGGCTCTTGATTAGGAGGTAGGCCTTTGAGGGATGTATTATGGATTTGGAGTCAACATTAATACACAATTAGGCAATTTTTTTTTCTAATCTCAGCACTAAATGATTATGTAAAAGACTATATATGTAATCAACACCTCTTTGCCACATGTGTACATTAGCATGGAAGTCACAATCAGAAGTGTTAAGAATTTCGTGTACTTAACCCATTCCTTAATAACAAAGATTAAACAAAAAAAACTGGTTTTTTTCAACTAATAAACAGCATAATCTTATCCCTTTGACTATTATCTTGTTAAAAAAAAAAATACATTTCTAGTGTCTTTGTAATAAGGGTATTGATCTCTGCTGTCCAGACGTTTGTGTATCTGTTGGTAAGCTCAAATATTTATATTTCTAGTTGCAACTGTTTGGTACAAATATAAAAATAATTGTTTGGTTACCTAAGCTTATTTGAATAACAATTGATTTGCAAAGTCTTCATTGCAATTTTCATGACCAAAATTTAATTCATGGATAACCCTTTCATTAAGTGCTTTAGCTCTATTAAAATTTATGAATTCTGGGTAGTTTTGGCTTCTGCAAAATAGCTGAAAAATGTAGTCAGGTGGTCAAGTTGATTGAGAAGCAAATTTAGCAATTTCAACCTAAAGAACAGCTAATGGACAAATACTTGTCCAATGTGGCGAATGCACTTAAGGTTTGGCTGCAGCTATAATTTCCATTGCTTCAACAGGAATAGTTTCTGCAAAAGGTAGTATCAACATCTATAAGGATTAATTGCACTCTATTGCTTCTTAATGAAGCTCGAGAGCTAACATTTGAACTTTTCTTGATCAGTTGATGGTTAGGGACTGAACTTTTTCTCTGGTGGACTTAGGATACAAAATGAGAAGTCACTTGAACCCCCTTAATATAATCATGACCCCATGAAAAATACCATTAGTCTTTTGGTGAGTTTCATCTAGAATTTGTCAAGAAGATAGGAATGTTATAGAACATTGATTAATTCCTTTGTCATTGTGATTGAGCAAATTGATATACCTATTTTAAGGATTGGTATCCTTATTTTTGCCAAAAATAATTAATTTCTAATTTCCGCTCTCAGTTTAAAAAAAAAAAAATTCTAATTTTATAGTAATTTTTGTGGTAATTATATTTATTTATGTGTTTTTACATTAAATTTACTTTTGTTTTTCGAAAAATTAAAATCGCTATTCTTGATGCTTAGTAACTTTTTGATTTTTAATCTTTGCAAAAAAAAAAAAAAATGCAGCATTTCGGTCATTATATTAGGGAACTGGATCCAGTCCTCCATTTTTTTTTTTTTTTTTTTAACATAGATTGTACTGGATCCAGTCCTCCAGACGGTGTGTTTTACAGATCCCCAATTCTAGCATCCCATAAAAGATAATCAAGTGAGAAACTAAAGAGCCCTAACTAACAGAAGGAAAATTGAAAAACAAGAACCCTGAGATACGGGCTCGATAGCAAGAAGAACGTCTACAAACTTCCGGATTTGGAGGCAAGGAATCAACCTTATTACGTCAGGAGCTACTTCCATGTCAGATTCGACAATGACATTGAATCAAGTTGGAAGTATTGAATGGAAACTTTAAAGAGGTCATTGGCAATTTCACAGAGACAAATATCAGAAACTTATCGCAACCTCAAGGAGAAAGTTCAGGTACTCCAGTGTTCATGCGATTCTTTTTATTGCAAAGGTTAGTTTACTCGAAAAAAGAAATTATGGGTTTTTACAGTTTCATTCAACTTTTTGCATTTAAGTTTTATTGATTTCAATTACAACCAGAATGTATTCTTCATAAATGGATGATAATATGCAAAGTAAAGGGTGTACTGTAGAGTATATCATATCATGGATGATGGAGATGAATTTTTAGGATTGAATCTGGTTTACTGTTATTGTGCTTTCTCAAATAACAATAATACCCCCCCAGTTTGCTAGCAAATAAATACTAGTATAAAGCAAGAGCAAGGGTAATTGTTCGGAGAAAAAAAAGGGAGGAAGGCGAATTATTTCCTTAAAAAGAAAAAAGAAGAAGGGTAATCAAGTAAATTAGTAATTAACCTCCACTCCTAAATACATCCTTTTCTAACGGCTAGTTATTAATTGTCAAACTTTGCCTAGGGTTTCCTCTCCGTTTGGTAGAGGAAATTCTGGTTTGGAATGAGGCTTTGCTCTCAGAGAGGTGGAAGGTTTCAGGGTGGTTGACGTCCTCCTCTTTGATTGTTAGCGGAGCCGGTGATTTTTCGCTTTTTAAGTTACCAACAGCCCCCAAAGGAAAAGAAAAGCAAAGCTTTATGGTGCTCTCTGTCTCTCTCTATATGATAGTACTCCTCCTGACTCTGTTCAACAATCTTTCAATATTTTGGGGCTGTGATGGTCATTATATATTCAGTGACCCTAAGAAGCAGATTTGAGAGAAACGCTGGATTTCTTGGCGGGGCAGCCTGTATGAGTTGCAGCCGTTGTTCATGTGGTTTCTTTCTTGTCTGATTCGAAGGCATATCTGATTTGAGCCTCTTCTTTCTTTCTTTCTTTTTTTGGTCTTTCTTTCTTCAGATTTGTCTGCTTTAGTTAAGGTTCTGGTTGATTTTTTTTTTTTTTTTTTTTGAGGTTATGATGATTTTTTGGAAAACATTCAAACGCCGTGAGGAGCAAGCATCCTTGGCCGGGTGACGTTAAGCTTTTGAATTCTGTTCTTTGCTTTCTGTTGCCGCCATGGTTACTTATTTCTCTGCTGTGTTTGACAAAAGGCGAATCTGAGCCTCTCTTCTCTCAAATGATGAACTAATATTCTGAAATCTACTATCCTTCCTCTCTCTTTTTCTTTCAAACATTCTGTTTGGTAGAAGAAATTGTCTGAGAATGAGGCTTTGCTCTCGGAGAGGTTGAAGGTTTGAGGGCGGTTGACATCCTCCTCTCCGATCGTTAGCGGAGCCGGTGATTTTTTGCATTTCAAGTTACCAACAGTCCTCAGAGGAAAAGAAAAGAAAAGAATTATCGTACATCTTATTCTCTCTCTCTTTCTCTCTCTATATGATATGTACTCCCTCTGGCTCTGTTTCACAATCTTTAAATATTGTGAGGCAGTGATGATAATGTATTCAGTGACCTAAGAAGCAGATTTGAGAGAAACGCTGGATTTCTTGGCAGGGCAACCTCTATGAGTTGCAGCCGTTGTTCATGTAGTTTATTTCTTGTCTGATTCGAAGGCATATCTGATTTGAGCCTCTTCTTTCTTTCTTTCTTCAGATTTGTCTGTTTTAGTTAAGGTTCTGGTTGATTTTTTTTGAGGTTCACAATAGCATGGACGCATTGGTGGCTGCCGCTTTGACTTTTGATTATAATGAGGGGCCGAAGTTGGTAAGAATTAAGATTATGTGATGCCTTGTACAATCAAGTCTTCGTGTTCATTTCTGAAATAGTTGTTATTATTACAAGCTTGAATTGTCTATTTATTTGATCTTTCAAATTTAAGTAACATTTATGCTATTCTTGAAAATTTTCCAACTGTGGATGTAATTATTCTCCTATAAATCACCAGGTTCAGCACCTTGACAGAGAGAGCAGTGGCCTTCACTTAATGGGCTGAAGAAAAGAAATTATTGATTATCTTCAATGGTTATTTAGTGACCACAAGAAATCAAGTTCCAATGATAAGGTAATTTATAATTTTGGTTTTCATGTAATACGAGGACAGTTTCGTTCTATACAAGATAGAGTAGAATAGATGATTATTGCTTCCAACTTTTGATTTCTGTTGCTGCCATGGTTACTTATTTCTCTACTCTGTTTGACAAAAGGTGAATCTGAGCTTGTCTTCTCTCAAATGATGAACTAATATTCTGAAAATCTACTATCCTTCCTCTCTCTTTTTTCTTTCAAACATTCTGTTTGGTAGAAGAAATTGTCTGAGAATGAGGCTTTGCTCTTGGAGAGGTTGAATGTTTGAGGGTGGTTGACGTCCTCCTCTCTGATCATTAGTGGAGCCGGTGATTTTTGGCATTACAAGTTACCAACAGTCCTCAAAGGACAAGAAAAGAAAAGAATTATCATACATCTCCGTCTCTCTCTCTTTCTCTCTCTATATGATATGTACTCCCTCTCGCGTTCTGTTCCACAATCTTTAAATATTGTGAGGCTGTGATGATAATGTGTTCAGTGACCCTAAGAAGCAGGTTTGAGAGAAACGCTGGATTTCTTGGCAGGGCAGCCTGTATGAGTTGCAGCCGTTGTTCATGTGGTTTCTTTCTTGTCTGATTTGAAGGCATATCTGATTTGAGCCTCTTGTTTCTTTCTTCCTTTCTTTCTTCAGATTTGTCTGTTTTAGTTACAGTTCTGGTTGATTTTTCTTTTTGAGGTTTATGGTGATTTTTTTGGAAATCATTCAAACGCCATGAGGAGCAAGCATCCTTGGCCGGGTGACATTAAGCTTTTGAATTCTGTTCTTTGCTTTCTGTTGCCGCCATGGTTACTTATTTCTCTACTGTGTTTGACAAAAGGAGAATCTGAACCTCTCTTCTCAAATTATGAACTAATATTCTGAAATCTACTATCCTTCCTCTCTCTTTTTCTTTCAAACATTCTGTTTGGTAGAAGAAATTGTCTGAGAATGAGGCTTTGCTCGCGGAGAGGTTGAATGTTTGAGCGCGGTTGACGTCCTTCTTTCCGATCGTTAGCGGAGCCGGTGATTTTTTGCATTTCAAGTTACCAACAGTCCTCAAAGGAAAAGAAAAGAAAAGAATTATCGTACATCTTATTCTCTCTCTCTTTCTCCCTCTATATGATATGTACTCCCTCTGGCTTTGTTTCACAATCTTTAAATATTGTGAGGCTGTGATGATATTGTATTCAGTGACCCTAAGAAGCAGATTTGAGAGAAACGCTGGATTTCTTGGCAGGGCAACCTCTATGAGTTGCAGCTGTTGTTCATGTGGTTTATTTCTTGTCTGATTCGAAGGCATATCTGATTTGAGCCTCTTCTTTCTTTCTTTCTTTCTTTCTTTCTTCAGATTTGTCCATTTTAGTTAAGGTTCTGGTTGATTTTTTTTTTCTGAGGTTCACAATAGCATGGACGCATCGGCGGCTGCTGCTTTGACTTTTGATTATAATGAGGGGCCGAAGTTGGTAAGAATTAAGATTATGTGATGCCTTGTACAATCAAGTCTTCATGTTCATTTCTGAAATAGCTGTTATTATTACAAGCTTGAATCGTCTCTTTATTTGATCTTTCAAATTTAAGTAACATTTGTGCTATTCTTGAAAATTTTCCAACTGTGGATGTAATTATTCTCTTATAAATCACCAGGTTCAGTACCTTGACAGAGAGAGCAGTGGCCTTCACTTAATGGGCCGAAGAAAAGAAGTTATTGATTATCTTTAATGGTTATTTAGTGACCACAAGAAATCAAGTTCCAATTATAAGGTAATTTATAATTTTGGTTTTCATGTAATACGAGGACAGTTTCGTTCTATACAAGATAGAGTAGAATAGATGATTATTGCTTCCAACTTTTGATTTCTGTTGCCGCCATGGTTACTTATTTCTCTACTCTGTTTGACAAATGGCGAATCTGAGCTTGTCTTCTCTCAAATGATGAACTAATATTCTAAAATCTACTATCCTTCCTCTCTCTTTTTCTTTCAAACATTCCTTCCTCTCTTTTTTTCTTTCAAACATTCTGTTTGGTAGAAGAAATTGCCTGAGAATGAGGCTTTGCTCTCGGAGAGGTTGAATGTTTGAGGGCGGTTGACGTCCTCCTCTCCGATTGTTAGCGGAGCCGTGATTCTTCACATTACAAGTTACCGACAGTCCTCAAAGGAAAAGAAAAGAAAGAATTATCGTACATATTTGTCTCTCTCTCTTTCTCTCTCTATATGATATGTACTCCCTCTAGTGCTCTGTTCCACAATCTTTAAATATTGTGAGGCTGTAATGATAATGTATTCAGTGACCCTAAGAAGCAGATTTGAGAGAAACGCTGGATTTCTTGGCAGGGCTATGAGTTGCAGCCGTTGTTCATGTTGTTCTTTCTCGTCTAACTCGAAGGCATATCTGACTTGAGCCTCTTCTTTCTTTCTTTGTTTTTGCAGATTTGTCTATTTTAGTTAAGGTTCTGGTTGATTTTTTCTTTTTGAGGCTATGATGATTTTTTTTAGAAAAGATTCAAATGCCAAGAGGAGCATCCTTGGCCGGGTGACGTTAAGCCTTTGAATTCTGTTCTTTGCTTTCTGTTGCTGCCATGGGTATTGTATTCTCTATTGTGTTTGACGAAAGGTGAATCTGAGCCTCTCTTCTCTCAAATGATGAACTAATATTCTGAAATCTACTATCCTTCCTCTGCTGGTAATGCACAAATCCTGTAATGCATTGTATGGGTGGTTAGCGATTTGCATTTGCTTGGTAGAGGAAACCGTAGCCAAGAATGAGGCTATGCTATCAGAGATATGGATGGTTTCAGGGTGGTTGACTTATGTCTCTTTGATGATAGCCAATGACCTTTTATGTTCTTATGATTTCAACAGCTCTTCAAAAAGAAAGAATTAAAATAGTAGTCAAAGGAACAGTAATAGTAGTAGTAATAATAATGATTGTAAGGCTGTGATGACATTTAGTGAACCTAAAATGAGATTAGATAGAAATATTGGTAATCCTGGCAGGGCAACCTTTGTGCGATGCAGCCATGGTGATCCGGTGTTTATCTCTCGTTTGATTGAAATGGCATATCTAATATGAGCCTTCTCTTTCTTCCGATCTCTCTTTTTCTATCAAATATTCTGTTTGGTCGAAGAAATTCTGGCTGAAAAATGAGGCTTTGCTCTCAGAGAGGTTGAAGGTTTCAGGGTGGTTGATGTCCTCCTCTCCAATCGTAGCGGAGTCGGTGATTTTTCTCTTTTCAAAGTTACCAACTGCCCTCTAAGGAAAAGAATGGAAAATATATCATAAATCTCTGTCTCTGTATCTCTTCTCAATATGATATGTCCCTCTGACTACGTTTCATAATCTTTCAATACTGTGAGGCTGTGATGATGATGCATTCAGTGACCCTAAGAATCAGATTTGAGAGAAATGCTGGATTTCTTGGCAGGGAACCTCTGTGAGTTGCAGCTGTTGTTCTGGTGGTTTCTTTATTGTCTAATTCGAAGGCATATCTGATTTGAGCCTCCTCTTTCTTTCTTCAAATTTGTCTGTTTTAGTTAAGGTTCTGGTTGATTCTTTTTCTTTTTCTTTTTTGATGCTATGATGATTTTTTTTAGAAAATATTCAAACACCGTGAGGAGCATCCTTGTGACATTAAGCTTTTGAATTCTGTTCTTTGCTTTCTGTTGCTGCCATGGTTGCTGTGTTTGACAAAAGGCAAATCTGAGTCTCTCTTCTCTCAAATGATGAACTAATATTCTGAAATTTACTATCCTTACTTTGCTGGTAATGCCCATATCTTGCAATGCAATGTATGGGATAATTTGTCAAGGTAAAATAAGAATTTATCACAAAGGAAAAGTAGTAAGTGGCTAGGGATTTCCATTTGCTTGGCAAAGGAAACCTTAGTTAAGAATAAGAATATGCCCTCAGAGATATGAATGATTTCAGGGTGGTTGACTTGTGTCTCTTTGATAGCGGAGCTGATGATTTTTTTTTTTCTTATGTTTCCAACAGCTCTTCAAAAAGAAAGAAACAAAGCAGCAGTAACAACAATAATATTAGTAGTAATAATAATGATTATAAGGCTGTGATGACATTCAGCTACCCTAATATCAGATTAGATAGAAATATTGGAATTCCTGGCAGCGCAACTATTGTGAGATGCAGCCACAGTGATCTGGTGTTTCTCTCTCGTTTGATTGAAATGGCATATCTGATATGAGCCTTCTCTTTCTTCCAATCTCTCTTTTCTATCAAACATTCTGCTTGGTAGAGGAAATTCTAGCTGAAAAATGAGGCTTTGCTCTCAGAGAGGTTGAAGGTTTCAGGGCAGTTGATGTCCTCCTCTCTGATTGTTAGCGGAGCTGGTTATTTTTCACTTTTAAAGTTACCAACAGCCCTCTTAGGAAAAGGAAGGAAAATATATGATACATCTCTCTTTCTCTCTGTATATGACATGCACTCCCTCTGTCCCACAATCTTTCGATGCTGTGAGGCTGTAACGATGATGTATTCAGTAATTCCCACCCCACCACAAAAAAAAATTATGAACAAATTCTGTAAGGAGCATCCTTGGCTGGGTGATGTTGAGCTTTTGAACTCTGTTCTTTTCTTCCTATTGCTGCCATGGTTATTGTATTCTCTACTGTGTTTGACCAAAGGTGAATCTGAGCCCCTCTAAGCAAGCTGCTAGGGATTTCCATTTGGTTGGTAGAGGAAACCTTAGCTGAGAAATGAGGCTTTGCTCTCAGAGAGATGGATGGTTTCAGGGTGGTTGACTTACGTTTCTCTGATTGTTAGTGGAGCCAATGATTTTTTCTGTTCTCATGTTTTCAACAGCCTGCCTTCCTTCCTTCATTGATTTATTTATTTGTTCATATAAACTGCAGCAGAAGTAATAGTAGTAGTAATAAGGCTGTGATGACATTCAGTGACCCTATAATTAGATTAGATAGAAATAGTGGAATTCCTGGCAGGGCAACCTTTATGAGATGCAGCCATGGTTTTCCTGTGTTTCTCTCTTGTCTGATTGAAATGGCTATCTGATCTGAGCCTTCGCTTTCTTCCGATCTCTCTTTTTCTGTCAAACTTGGTAGAGGAAATTCTGGCTGGGAATGAGGCTTTGCTTCGAGAGAGGTGTTATATGTTCCACAGTGGTTGGGGTGTCATCCTTTCTGATCCTTGGTGGAGCCTGTGATTTTTTGCTTGTCATGTTACCCACAGCCCTCAAAGGAGGAAAAAAGAAAGTAAAATTATTATCGTACTGCTCTCTCTCTCTCTTTCTCCATCTATATATATGCTGGTGATGCACAAGTCTTGCAATGCAATGCATATCTCACTCTTTGTCTTATGCTGGTATTACCGTTATCATTCTTCTTTGAGCTCATTAGTTTAAGAATGAGATTTTGCTCTTGGTGAGGTTGAAGGTTTTTATGGTGGTTAACTTCGCCTCCAGCTGATGATTCACCCTTTATTTTGCCAACAGGCCAATGCCTAATTTCACCCTGAACTTTCAACTGTATAGACTTTGTGTGGATGGTCCTGTGATGATATTATCAGTGATCTAAAATCAGACAGGACAAGGAACGCCCTTCATCTGGCAAGGTTGCCTTCAGGGGTCAATGAAATGTAGGTTTCTACCCCTTTCCTGGTACCTCTAGGGCTTCAGCCATGAAGTGTTAGTGATTGTTCTTGGATGATGCAAAGAAATATCTGATCTGATTCTGATCCTTCTTTTTTATCAAATTTTTGTGGAAAAATATTCACATCTAAAGGTAAGGGCAAGCCTTTGCTCTTAAAGAGCTACTTCAATTTATTGCAGAGCCAACCCATTTAGTATTAGTTATCTATCTATACTCCTTATCTCTCTCTCTCATGTGCTTACGCATAACCATGTATGGCAGTAGTGATGCATTAGTTTTTTTTTTTTAAGTGAGAATCAGACATTGGAAGCTACACTGACGTCTATGATGGGTGATTCTGATGATTGAGCTGCTGATTTTTC
Source organism: Croton laevigatus (assembly GCA_949640765.1). Classification (NCBI taxonomy): domain Eukaryota; kingdom Viridiplantae; phylum Streptophyta; class Magnoliopsida; order Malpighiales; family Euphorbiaceae; genus Croton; species Croton laevigatus. The sequence goes on along the minus strand of CATIWJ010069960.1, from coordinate 33,497 downwards.
TTTTACAAGTTCTTCTGTTGCCATCACAATTGTCACATTAATTGTTTGGTTGGAAAAAGGTTAATCTGAGACTGCTTTTAAAACCCAGTTAAGCTTGATTTGTAGTTTCAGAGATTATTTTGCAATGTGAACAAAATTTCAATCTTCATTTCTTAATCTTTTTTGGGACTGAGGTAGTGTTTAACTACATTTTAGAGCCATGCTTTGTGTTTCTAGTACTTTGAATTTTTGCTGCAGGTTTTAGAACCATTAATTTGAGTTTAGAGAGGTGAAAGGATGTTATTAAGGCATATATATATGGTCAAGTTATGAAGAATTGTTCTGGCTTAACTTTTGTGTTTCTATGCATGTTCATTTAACTATCTGACGTTTCTTTTACATTTGTATTAGTTTCAATTTTAAAAGCATAAATTTATAATGTGTTGCCATCACCTTAGCCATGCAGTTATGTTTGGCTCAAGGCAACCACCCCTGAATTTCCTTATGCCCTTCCACAAGAAATCCAATCTAGAGATACAATCAAGAATCGGAGCAACATAAGGAATTAAACCAATTACCATGGTCCTCCCCCCTCCCCCTATTCGAACCAATTTCAAGTAATAGTAGTAGTAATAATAATGATTATAAGGCTGTGATGACCTTCAGTGACGTTAAAATCAGATTAGATAGAAATATTGGAATTCCTGGCAGGGCAACCTTTGTGAGATGGTGATCTGGTGTTTTTCTCTCGTTTGATTGATCTGGTGTTTTTCTCTCGTTTGATTGAAATGGCATATCTGATACGAGCCTTCTCTTTCTTTCGATCTCTCCTTTTCCATGAAACATTCTATTTGGTAGATGAAATTCTGTCTGAGAATGAGGCTTTGGTCTCGAAAGGTTGAAGGTTTTAGGGTGGTTTAACGTCGTCATCCTCTCCGTTTGTTAGCGGAGCCGGTGATTTTTCGCATTTCAAGTTACCAACAGTCCTCAAAGGAAAAGAAAAGAAAAGAATTATCGTTCATCTCTCTCTCTCTATAATATTATTGTGAGGCTGTGATGATAATGTATTCAATGACCCTAAGAAGCAGATTTGAGAGACACACTGAATTTCTTGGCAGGGCAAATGCTGTGAGTTGCGGCAGTTGTTCATGTGGTTTCTTTCTTGTCTTCTTCGAAGGCATATCTGATTTGAGCCTCCTCTTTCTTTCTTCAGATTTGTCTGTTTTAGTTAAGGTTCTGGTTCTTTTTTTATTTTTTGAAGCTATGATGTTTTTTGTAGAAAACATTCAAATGCTGTGAGAAGCATCCTCGGCAGGGTGACGTTAAGCTTTTGAATTCTGTTCTTTGCTTTCTGTTGCCGCCATGGTTACTGTATTCTTTACTGTGTTTGACAAAATGCAAATATGAGCCTCTCTTCTCTGAAATGATGAACTAATATTCTGAAATCTACTATCCTTCCTCTGCTGGTAATGCACAAATCTTGCAATGCCAATGAGAGTTATCACATACGAAAAGAAGCGGCTAGGGAATTTCATTTTCTTGGCAGAGGAAACCTTAGGCAAGAATGAGGCTATGCTCTCAGAGATATGGATGGTTTCAGGGTGGTTGACTTATGTCTCTCTAATGGTAGTGGAGCCGTTGATTTTTTCTCTTATGTTTTCCACAGCTCTTTGAAAGAAAGAAATAAAACAGCAATAACAGCAACAGTAATAGTAGTAGTAATGATAATGATTATAAGGTTGTGATGACATTCCGTGATCCTAAAATCAGATTAGATAGAAATTTTGGAATTCTTGGCAGGGCAACCTTTGTGCGATGCAGCCATGGTGATCTGGTGTTTCTCTCTTGTTTAATTGAAATGGCATATCTGATATGAGCCTTCTCTTCTGATCTCTCTTTTTCTATCAAGCATTCTGTTTTGTAGAGGAATTCTGGCTGAGAATGAGGCTTTGCTCACAGAGAGGTTGAAGGTTTCAGGGTGGTGGACATCCTCCTCTCCGATTGTTGGCGGAGCTGGTGATATTTTGCATTTCAAGTTACCAAAAGCCCTCTAAGGAAAAGAAAGGAAATGAACTATCGTAAATCTCTGTCTCTCTCTTTCTCACTCTATATGATACGTACTCCCTCTGACTCTGTTCCACAATCTTTCAATATTGTGAGGCTGTGATGATGATGGTGACCCTATGAAGCATATTTGAGAGAAACGCTGGATTTTTTGGCAGGCAGCCTCTGTGAGTTGCAGCCGTTGTTCCGGTGGTTTCTTTCTTTTCTGATTCGCAGGCATATTTATTTGAGCCTCCTCTTTCTTTCTTTCTTTCTTCATATTTGTTTGTTTTAGTTAAGGTTCTGGTTGATTTGTTTTTTATTTTAGTTTGAGGCTGTGTTAATTTTTTCAGAAAACATTCAAACCCCGTCTGGAGCAGCCTTGGCCGGGTGATGCTAAGCTTTTGAATTCTGTTCCTTGCTTTCTGTTGCCGCCATGGTTACTGTATTCACTACTATGTTTGACAAAAGGCTAATCTGAGCCTCTTTTCTCTTAAATGATGAACTGATATTCCGAAATTTACTATCCTTCCTTTGCTGTTTATGCACAAATCTTGCAATGCTATGTATGGGATAATATGCGGATGATTTTTCTGTTCTTATGTTTTACACAGCTCTTCAAAAAGAAAGAAACAAAACAGTAGTAACATTAATACTAGTAAATAATAATGATTATAAGGCTGTGATGGCATTCCGTGATCCTAAAATCGGAATTTCTGGCAGGGCAACCTTTGTGAGATGCAGCCATGGTGATCTGGTGTTTCTCTCTCGTTTGGCTAAAATGGCATATCTGATATGTGCCTTCTCTTTGTTCCGATCTCTCTTTTTCTATCAAACGTTCTGTTTGCTAGAGGAAATTCTTGCTGAGAATGAGGCTTTGCTCTCAGAGAGGTTGAATGTTTCAAGACGGTTGACATCCTTCTCTCTGATCATTAGCGGAGCTGATGATTTTTCGCTTTTGAAGTTATGAACAGAGCCCTCTAAGGAAAAGAAATGATTATATATCAGACATCTCTCTCTCTCTCTCTCTCTCTCTCTCTCTCTCATATATATATATATATATATATGTCCTCCCTCTGTCCCACAATCTTTCGATACTGTGAGGCTGTAATGATGATGTATTCAGTGATTCTTTTTTTTTTTTTCCTAAAAAACATCATTGTACTTCTTTTGTTTTTTGTTTGAGGCTATGATGACTTTTTTAGAAAAAAATTATGAACAAACTCTGTGGGGAGTATCTTTGGCTAGGTGATGTTGAGCTTTTGAACTCTGTTCTTTGCAGTCGCCTTGGTTACTAAGTAAGCAGCTAGGGATTTCCATTTGCTTGGTAGAGGAAACCTTAGCTGTGGCTTTGCTCTCAAAGAGATGGATGGTTTCAGGGTGGTTGACTTATGTTTCTCTGATTGTTAGCGGAGCTAATGATTTTTCTGTTCTTATGTTTCCAACAGCTCTTCCAAAAGGAAGAAACAAAAGTCTTGGAAATCTACCGACCTACCTACCTACCTATCTATCTATCTAAACAGCAGCAGCAGCAGCAGCAGCATTAATAGTAGTAGTAATAGTAATAAGGCTGTGATGACATTCAATGACCCTAACATCAATCAGATTAGATAGAAATAGTGGAAATAAATATCTGATCTGATTCTGAGCCTTCTTTTTAATCAAATTTTTGTGGAAAATATTCACATCTAAAGGTAAAGGCAAGCTTTTGCTCTTAAAGAGCTATGTCAATTTATTGCAAAGCCAATCCTTATCTTAATCCATATCCAGTAGTAGTTATCTATATATAGCTTGCCCCTCTCTCGTGTGCTTGTGCATGTCCATGTATGGCAGTAGTGATGCTTTAGTTTTTTTTTTCTCAAGTGAGAATCAGACATTGGAAGCAACACTGACCTATGTTGGGTGACTGATGTTTGAGCTGCTCATTTCTCTTTCTTTTGCAGGAGGTTCTTTTGTTGCCATCACAACTGTCACATTAATTGTTTGGTTGAAAAAGGCTAATATGAGACTGGTTTTAACACCAGGGTAAGCTTGATTTGTAGTTTCAGTGATTATTAAAATTTTAATCTTTGTTTCTTAATCTTTCTTTGGGACTGAGGTAGTGTTTTCTGCATTTTAGAGCCATACTTTGTTTTCTGGTACTTTGAATTTTTGCTGTGGGTTTTCAGAACCATTAATTCAAATTTTAGAGAGGTGGAAGGATGTTATTAAGGCATATGTATATGGTCAAGTTATGAAGAATTTTAGACCAAAAAAAAAATGGTTATGAAGAATTGTTCTGGCCTAACTTTTGTGTTTCTATGCATGTGCGTTTAACTGTGTGACGATTCTTCTACATTTGTATTCATTTCAATTTTAAATTCATAAATTTATAATGTGTTGCCATCACCTCGGCCATGCATTTATGTTTGGGTCAAGGCAACCACCCCTGAATTTCTTTATGCACTTCCACAAGAAATCCAATCTAGAGATATAATCGAGAATCAGTGCAACATAAGGAAATAACCCAGTCACCCATGGTCCTCCCCTCCCCTCCCCCTATTTGAACCACTCTTAAGTTGATGGGGTCTTCCATCAGAAAACTGGAAAATTTTAATGTAGACAGCATTTTTTAAAATCATGATGGTCACATCCAAAAGATATCTTCTCATTTCTGGTGGGGATAAAAGACAATTGAAGCTGATATCTTTGTAATTTTTATTGCACTGAGTAATTTCATTTGAGTATACATCCAAGAGAATTTATTGAGTCACTCGGCAAATGCAATCTCTCTTGGATCACAAGTTCAGTAGCTCTGCCTTGGTTGAAACGGGAAGTATTGGGAGTAACAACGACAAAAAGTTATATCATTTGCGAAAATTCATCTATCAACAAAGCAACGAGCAAGCAGTTTGGCAAAGAAAAGGGTATACACATACATAGAATTATCAACTACACTTTTGGGCCAAACCCATTTAGAGGCCGCTGTTCTATTATCGTTAAAGAAGACATTGGAATTGAAGGAGGTATTTAGTTGCTGAGTACTAACAATATTGCTTCCTTGTGATTGTGTTCACCCTGCCACATTATTTATCTTGATTTACAATTTTTTCTTTTGTCACTTTGCAGGCTTTGCTTGAGAAGAATCCATCAATTTCTCAATCTTCCAATGGAATTTTGCAAAGACTTGCCTACACTTTGACATTCAGCTGTCTGTGCTCTACTGTTTATTCAGTTTAGCATATGCTTAATCCTTGAGGTAGCCTTTGTTGATATGCTCACATAATTAATTTGCCTCATTTTTTAACCTATGACTTAAATTTCTCAAACTAAGAATTTGATTTTTGTGCAATAAAGTCCTGAATGATGAAACAGAAATTTTTTTGTTTTGATCATCAGTCCACTACACTAATTCATTCTAAAAAAAATAATCCTTGCTCTTTTTCCATGAAATTCTGAATTTTCCAGATTTTGTTGCACAGCCTTTGGTATGTTTTGTATTTTGGTTGGTTTCATGTTATGCATTAGTATATTGATTGACCATTTTGTCTGAATATGCTTTTGGTTGATTTGTCCAGATGGCTCCCATGCATGTTTATCATGCTTGGAAGGTCCCTAAATATTAAATTTTTTGTCAGTCACAGAACCTACTTTGATTGGTTATATCCTGCTCATTGCCACTTCTTTTAAAAAGAATCTCGCATTAGGCAGATACACCAAATGTATGGAAATATAGTTTATTCCTTTATTACCAGTTCACTTACCATATTATACAAAATATTAAATACTGGTGAGTGACCTTTATTTAATAGTATTTAATATTTTGGCTAGTAGTTCTTTAGAAATTTGCTATAGTCGCTTACTTCGTTGGTGAATCACTGTTGTAAGTTAGTCTTGCTACACAAGTTCAACTTGCAAAATATTCTGATTTGCCTCAATTTCAATCAAAAAAGCTTGAGGTTAAGGGTTTTTTGAGAATTATCATACTCAATTCTGGTATCTCTTGAGCATAATTGAGAATTTAAATTTTATGAATTCTTATTTAGATTTTAATTATATTATGTATAATGCTAACTAATAATTTATTAATTTAAGCTTGATCTCTAACTTGTTCGATCTTTTATTTAATGCAACATTTGGTTGGAGGTTTTAGAAATGTGACTAAGTGTCCTAGTTGTCCTAAACATGTGAGGGAGGAAGTGAAGTCCTTCATGATCTTAGTTTTAAAAAGGCGCAGGGCGAAATTGAGGAAGACATTGGCAAAGATGGAGATTATACGGGAGATGAGGACGAGTATGATATTGATGATGATGCTGATGATATGGACTCTGACAACTAGTGTTCTACACTTCTACTAAGGCTAAAACACACTGAAAATAAAAGAGAAAAAGAAAAGCAAACATAACACTTCTACTATGCCATCAATCAAACAAGCTTCTTATGTTTGCTTTTCTTTTTCTCTTTTATTTTCAGTGTGTTTTAGCCTTAGTGTAGTATGAACTATGCCTCCTTATCCTCCTTATCATTTACACATTAATAATATTGTTTTTTTTTTTAGTTTGAGTATAATATATGCTCTAGATTTGATTTGTAGAGGTTTTGGGAAAAAAGGTGCGCCTCGCCTACGAAAGGCGTAGCTTTTGCCTTGCGCCTAGGCTTCAAGGACCCTTTGTGCCTCGCGCCTTTTAATTTCATTGGATTTCGCCGGTTATCATTAAGCAAATACCAGGGAAGTCATAGGCTCTTATCTCTCCTTTGTCTCAATTTCAGTATTTGGGTTTGAGGGAGACAATTGTATATTATATGCTTGCTTGGGAACTTGACTAATTTGTTGCTTTATTTAGATCATAAATTCTTTCTTCATACTCTGCTTAACTTCACCTCTGTTTTTTTTTTTAGTCGCGCTTTTCAATTTGATCTTTGTTATGGTTTGGTTTTCTAAATTGTTTCTGTTCTGAGATCGTTGTATGTTTTCCCTTATGGATTTCAATGTATGATTTCGTTTGATTTGCTCTTGAATTTAGTTATGGTCTTGAACTTAGTTTTGGAGTTCCACTTTCTAAGTTTGGCGTTTGTTACTTTTTCCTGTCTATGAACTGTATGTAATGGTCTTGTTTTAGTTTGCTTCATGGATCTTGTTTTTCAAGAATGTGTACTTAAGTTCAAAGCCTAATTTACTTTCTCCTAAGATTGATTTCCAGGTTCTATCTTTCCTAGTGTTAAGAATTGAGTTAAGCCCAGCTTCTTACCATGGTATTAAAGCCTGCCTCCTCCACCAGGTGTTAGGACGTTTGCCCGAGATAGGTGAGGCGGGTGTGTTGGAATCCCACATTGGATAGGAGTGAGGAGGATGTAGTCTTTATAAGGATGAGCAATTCTCACCTGTTAACTCTGATTTTCAGGTGAGTTAGGCCCAGATTCTTTAACAGCTAAAAAGGTTGGGTTCAGAGAACTCCATTGCTAAGATATGGGACCAAAGAACTCAAGAAAATTCATCCTGGTATAATATACGTAGTCGGGAGGATCAAATCAAGATTCTTATATATGCCTACACCTTGGTTTGACAGATTATAGGACTTTTATGGGGACACTTAAATCTTCTGTGGGAAAATCCCTTGTTCCATCAGGAGGTATTCTACTATTTTCCAAAATTTTTATTGCAGAAGAAGGTGAGTGTTTGTCTTCATCTGGTTATTAGCTTGTTACCATGTTGATACAAATGAGTTTACAAATATGTCATGCTTTGTCATTAAGGATCAGAGAATCTATAAACTTGCTTTGCAGTGGCTCTAAATTTAAAATGTATTACTCATTTTTTATTCTAATTTGACACCTTGGGTTATTTGCTGTTACTTGAAGCTGATTTATGCCTAACTAATTATTATTATGGCATTAAGATTGCTATTTAACATAATTGCTACTTGATAATTTAATGAATATCTTTGCAATCATTACTTGTAACACATGCAAAAGTTGAATAGATTTGAGTGGATTTAGGTTGTGAGCAGATAACATCGATTGAGTTGGTGATTATTGATAAGGTAACAAATGATAAAATTTAATTTAGTTCAGACTGTAATTTTGTTAGATAGCTTTGATTCTTGAATGGCAGAGCTATAACGAGTGTTGGACATGCACCTCTATAAATTAACAATTACTTAATAATAGGGGTGGGCAAAAAAAACCGTGAACCGAAAATCAAACTGAAACCGAGCCGAAATTGAACCGAAAATCGATTAACCGAAGTCTTTGGTTCGGTTGTTGGTTCTTAAAATATAAAAATCGAATATTTCGGTTCGGTCTTCGGTTCTTAGCGTGTAAAAACCGAACCGAACTGAAAAATCGAACCAAGTAATATAAAAGCTTCTCTTCCTAATTTTTGGGTAAAAACACAACCCTAGTTGCTCTCCACCATTTTCTCTGCCTCTCCTCCATTTCTCATTCTCTCTCGGTGATTCCCTCTCTCTCCTTTCTCCCAAATTTCTTTACCTTCCCTTCCGTTCGGCCTCAACCTCCAACCACTGCCACCGCGCCTTCAACTGGCCTGCTTCACAAAACTCTTGATTTTCGATCGATTGTTGAACGGCGGTGCTCCTTCGGCTCGGCGAGAAGAAGACCGGCGTTGCTCCTTTGGCTCGACGAGAAGACGACAGTCGTTGCTCTTGTCGGAGATGATCAGCTTTTTTATTTGTTTTTATGCATCATTGCTATTTAGGTGATTTCTTGTCTGATTCGAAGCATATTTGATTTCTTTCTTTGTCTCTCTTTGATTTTTCATTACAATCATGATTCTGTTGTTTGGCTCTTGTTTTGGGGCTATGATAATATATATATATATTAATTTATGTGTTAATGAACAAATGTGCTGTGAATTTTTTGGATTGGTGACTGAGCTTTTGAATTTTTTTCTTTGCTTTCTGGTTACTGCATTCTTTCAGATGATGAACTAATTTTCTGATATGCTTGTGCTGGAAATGTAATCTCTGTTAAATCTGATGTTTACTATCTCAAGTGAAAATTCAGTTTATAACTGAACCGAACCGATATCGAACCAAAATATTCGGTATCCATATGCAATCGCTATCCTTCAGAAACCATCATTGGTCTCCTCCATGCATCTTGCCATCATGTCGCCGGCAGGTATATCTCATTTTCGTTATAAGCAGAAAAACCCACGAAACCAACCAGTATCATGGTGTTGGTCTCCAATATGGCGGTGACCTTTTCGTGTTGATTTCCTTACAGCCTCTCTTGCTAATTCTACGTTATGGGATCAACAAAAGTTGTGATATTTGAACATGCTAGTGGATTCTCTAATTGTAAATTTAACCCTTAGTAAATTTAATTTTTCAAATTCTTTGTACAGCACCATTAATCTTGCTCTTTGGGACATCAAACGGATTTGATTACGAAAGGCATACTTCGAGAAAAACTCGCTCAACAAGTTGTAAAAGTGAATATTACGTGGAAATTAATTTTGACCTCGCATTATTGACCATTTTGAGTAGTTTAAGCAGTTTAAGTCTCCATTCTTGGTCCTTATTATTTTTATGAATTTTAAGCTATTTTTATATAATAATTATTGGTAAATTTGAAAAAATTATGTAAAATTAGAAATGTAAAGCACACTTGTACTTCCATTGATACACCCACCCCCATAATTGTTCTACAACCAACATGTTCAAGTCATTTTCCAAATTGTACAAATTTAGTCAATACAATTATGCCAAAATTTTGACATACTGAACTAAATTATATTCATCTTAAGACTTAAATATTTTCAAATTAGAAGAGAGTTTACTTTTATGAAAATAATTCTCAACATGTTTAATTCTTTTATCTTTAGGATTCAATTTTCTTTTCATCGTGGGCAAATTTAATCTACATTAAAAACCCTTTTTTTTTTTTGCTATTTGAATTTAGATTTTTAAACTAACTATAAATCTTACAATACCAATTGCTTGTTTTCCCCTTACCCAAGTCAAGACTATTTTTTTACAAAAAAATAAAAAGTTAGTGTGACCAGATAAAACATAGAATCATTGGTACTCCACAGTAATTCAAATAAAAAACAAAACAAAAAGAATTCCCAGATTCCAACACTTAATTTTTCCTATATGCATTGAAATAAGGAACTTTTGTTTAGGGATTAATGTAACTCAATTGATTCCAATTTATGATATGATATTTGATTTTCTCTATTCATTTTATATATATTTTTTAAGTAAAATTTCATTTTATAATATTTTACTACTACTTTTAATGCTTTCAAATAAAATTTTCAATAATAACAAGTTACAACAAATTTGATAGTTAGTGAAAAAATCTGGTAAGATTTTAATGATGGTAAAATGGTAAATTTCAAAACTAAATTGTAAAAGCTTAAATTTTTATTAAAAATAGATTATATCCAATTTAAATCGGTGAAATTTTGTAAAATAGTAAAATTATTAGACTTTAAGATTTAAATAAGTATATTAACAATTAGAGCTATAAACGATTAATCCAACAAACAGTAAGAGTTGGGTTCAGTTCATTAAGAAAATATAAGTCTTTAGGTTCGGTTTCAATTTGAACTTCAATTTAGGATTTGAATTCGGTTCAATTGATGTTCGATAAGATTTAAGTCTTTGATTTATTAGCTCGATTCGAAAGTTTGGTTCGAATATTTAGTTCGTTAGCACGATTCGAATATTTGATTAGAATAAAAGTTTGTTTATCTGCATATTGCTCCTATTCTTTTTCAAATACGATATGAATATTCGATTCGGAAGTTCGATTTGAATAAGAATTCATTTACCTGTAAATTGCTTCTATTTAATTAGTGAAGAGCATAACAGTAGGGTTCGTCGAATTGTTTGCAAACTATTATATTCGACTCGTTATTTTTGCTCTCAAATATGTATTGATAGTTATATTTTTAATAGTAGCAACAATTATAGTGAGAGTTAAATTTATAACTATATTTTTTGTGAAAGTGAAAATAGTAGTGAAAGTGGGGATTCAAGTCTGAGTACTAGCATGAATGGCAGTGATTTAACTAGAAAAGAAAGATCTAATGATCTTGATAGAACGCAAAAATTGAATTCAAATCGAATTGAGCTTTTTTCATACCGAATACCGAATAGGTCTTGAACCGTTTGATTCGTTTACACCCTATTAACAACCATGGAGATTAAAATAATTTTGATAGTTAGTGAAAATTTTCGTAGGAAAAAGTATGCTACCGACTTGTTATTATTTGGTAACCAATACCAATTTCCTAGACACGGACATTTGTAGACAATCATAGAACTAGTCTTACTTTTGAAATTTTAAATCCACACATCAGTAAGATTTGATCAATGTTGAAATTAGGTAAACAGATTGCACTCTATGTATGGGTTATAAGGTCACTTCCAAGTTCCAATTGTAGCCGCAATAAATAATTTAATTGGCTCCATAATATCATTTAATAAAAAAGCACAGCATTATAATATTAATTAATTTTAATCAGCAGCCTGTAATTGTAATTAACAAAAGTTTGCATGACACTGTCAATTGAATCTAAAACCTCATAACATTAAAAAATTTGACATTTGTGTGATTATCCTTTATAATAATTCGACATCTTACATCACATTGTGTGCTAGTTCACCAAAGCCCTAGTTATGCACTCCCTCCCAAATTAAAAAAATCTGAAATTTTTCTTTATAAATTACTCTCTCCATTTCATTAACATTACATGCAAACTAAAGCTATAATTACATAATATTCCTGTAACTGAGACTTAAAATTAGCTAGTAGCTAGGTTTCAAGAATCCATAATTTAGTCAACATGGCCTCAAGGGGAATCATGAGCTGCAGCATTACGGGTCTAGCAATGGTTCTCCTTGTGGCCATGTTGTGGGCAAGAGCCACAGCTCAATCAGGCTGTTCCAGCGTGATTATTGGCTTGGCTCCTTGCTTAAACTATGTCACAGGAAGCTCATCAACCCCATCTGCTTCTTGCTGCTCGCAGCTTGCTAAGGTTGTTGGATCTCAGCCACGATGTCTTTGCACTGTGTTAAATGGCGGTGGTGCTTCGTTTGGGGTTACGATTAATCAGACACTTGCTTTAGCTCTTCCTGGTGCTTGTAATGTTCAAACTCCTCCTGTTAGCAAGTGCAATACTGGTAAAGTTATGAGAATTTTGCTTTTGAGATTAGTTCAAGTTTCTATGCAATTTAGGAATGTTTTTTACAATACAATGGATCTATAATGTTTCTTTCAGGTTCTCCAGCTGGTTCTCCCGAAGGTTTGCCTGAAAATTCTGTGACAGGTACTCTTTTCTAGTTTTTTTTCGTTGTATATTTTCGTATAGGAAAATACTTCTTAACCCGGTATATTTGGAAAAAAAAAAACTGAACAATGGTTGTGTACTTGATTATTATTGTGAATCACAGTCCATAGATAAATATCTTTTGCCTTTTTACAGGAGGATCCAAAGCAACTTCAGATACCTCAACAAATGGTTCCAATGGACTTACTACCATGGGTTTGACCCTAAAGATTGTTTTTGCGACAGTCGTGGCTTCAGCATTTACCAGCTTCTGAGCTCAGTATGGGGTGTTTTTGAGCTTCTTTTAGATGTTTATGTGTGGGTGTGATTGTTTAATTAAGGGGTTGTTAGCTCCATGTGGTTTGCTTAGTGTTGTACGTGTGGTTTTAGTTTATGCTTTGGTTAGTGTCTCTTGTATGACTTGCTTCACCCTATTACTAGTACAATAAAAAGCAAGCTTTGAGTTTTTGTGTGATTATTAACTCTGATTTGTTTTCAGAAACTTAATCTACATTTGATCCATGTTGATATTATATTTTAGTATAGTTTGATTTTCTTTCCTTTTATCGTCTACTCCAATTAATAATCTCATAAAGTATTATTCGAGCGTAAATCAACTAGTAAAGCTCATTTTAACTTAACTAACACCATCTTGAACTTGAATCTTAAAAATACAACTTTATTAAGACTTGGTAAAAAGAATTTGGCATTTTCAATAGTTGTAGTCGTGCCAGTGAATTGGTGATTGCAAACTAGGTAGTAATATGAAAATAACACTCATAAATTCCTCGTTCATGTGTTATTCATGTCTAACCAACGAGTTTGTTGCAACAAGGAAAAAATGTATAATCATTGTTTTCAAAAATGAGAAATTCACTAAGAAAGCACAATATAGTAAACAAGTAGATCGAAATAGTGTTCCAAATTTTGAGAATGCAATAGTGATAGGAAACTCTACGCAAATAATGAACGAACTTATACGTTAAGTTTGGGTTGGATGATAGTGATGATAACGACTCGAGATGGTGGTATTGACCTGATAATGTAAAAGATGGGCCTAGCCCTAGTGAGTCCATGAAACGCTTTTTCCGGATACGGATAAACAAATTTGGACCGGATTCAAGAGTCCAAAACGATAATTTGAGGGTCCATGGGCTTTACTAATACCATCCATCATCACCTTCCTCCCTTTCTTAATCCTTCTTTCAATTTCCAGAACTGAAACTTCAATTTCGCGCCTCTCACCGGAAAGATACTAACTTTGCCGTTAGAATGGAATATTTCGATCATCTTAACGATGAAAACGACGAAGAAGCACAATTTTCACAACAGAGGACCAGTATTTTTTTGCAGCTAAAACCCTACTGCTTAGAGCTTCTGGAACTTATACAAAACCCTAAAAAGCACTCCTCGGCGGTGACATCACTGCTCCGGTTCCTTCGCAACACTCCCTCTGACTCTCTTCAACCTTTCTTTGAGTAAGTTCAATTGTTTATTTTTCTTTGATCTTTAGTTTAATGTTAGTCAGTTATGAGAATTGATGTAGGGAGTAGGAATATTGAATTATTAGTTGTTATTAAGAGGCATAATTTTGTTTTGTATTTTTTCAAAGATGCGGAGAGTTTTTGTGGACAAGTGCACCTGATAATGTGCATTTTGTTTTATGCAGTATTAAATATCATAGTACTGTCGATCAAATGACTAATTCATTTGAGAAAACATGGGAAAGTTGGAACTTTTTATCTTGTTCTTATTTACTTCTGTTTTATCCTGTTCTTATCCAATGATTTGGCTGTATACTGGTGTGCAGTTTGATCTTGTTTTCTTTTTCTTTTCTTTTTTTTTTCCTAGGAATTGTTGTGGAATTATCATGTAGACGTTATCTTGGAGTGATATCTGATGATTTTTTTATACATATTTTGGAAATATACATTTTCTTCAATATCTTACCAAATGTGCTTCTCTATGAATGTTTCAGCTATACTTTATTCCCGCTACTGCTTCTATTGGATGCTGCAGTTGATAGCAGATCCTCTAAGAGGGATGATCCTGGGGAGAAGGCTGCCACGAATAATATCTCAAATTTGCCTCACAAAGTCAGCGATAAAGTGGCTGAAACTGTATTGCAATGTTTAGAGGAACTTCTTAAGAAATGTCATTTGGGATCCGTGGATCAGGTGATATTTTTGAAGTATCATTTCTGGACAGTATATTCTCATTACTTAATGTCTGAATGGAAATTTTGGCAGTTCCATTGACTCCATTATTTGCTCAAGTATATGCTCAGGAATTTATTTCCCTAGTACTTGCATCTTCCTATTACCTGAAGGAATTTATTTATTTAACTTTCAGATGGTTGTCCTGATGAAGAAATTGACTCATGCGGCTTTGCTTTCTCCCCTTGAGGCTTCAGAAGAGTTTCGCGAAGGAGTAATCAAGTGTTTCAGGGCTCTACTTCTGAATTTAATTCCCTGCTCTGATGAAAGTTGCTCATGCAGACAAAGTCTTCGTTTGCCTGCACTTTTAGGAGATTCAGATTTGCAATTTCCATCTGAGGCTTCAAAATATCTTCCGGAACAGGGAGAATGCTTACTTGCATTTCTCCAGTCGCAAACTGCTGCAGCTGCTGTTGGCCACTGGCTATCACTTCTTCTCAAGGTATATGCTATTTCCGTTTCGTTTTTTGGTTCATGGCATTTTTTTTTCACTTAGTGTGTAGTTTTTGTCTCTCTGAAATCTTTTATCCTTCTATTCATTGAAACCAATCATGGATTTATGTAAAGGCTGCAGATACTGAGGCAATGCGAGGACATCGAGGCAGTGGAAAACTCCGTGTTGAGGCCTTTATCACCTTACGTGTGCTTGTGACCAAGGTATCTAGACATCAGTTCAAGTTCATAACTTGCATTAATTCATGTGCTTTTATCTGAGTATAGAGCCTAGTTTTTCCTTATTTGTCTTCCAGGCTGTGTGGAAGCCCTTGAATGGTCCAAATTTGAAGTTTGTTAAATAGATTTAAAAACCCTATTATTTTCACCAGGACAGTGGATTTTTTTGCTAGGAGGGTCTCTTTATTTTGGGATGTGGTAGGGTTTGTTTTCAGTCGTAACTTAAGAGACATATGCTTATACAGATTGATTTCCAGTACTTAGCAAACTAACTGTATAATCACCTCAATAAAAAAGCAGAGGAGAAAAAAAATCTAACTGTCAAAGAGGATTGGTTAATTTATTTTATATTATGAGGAGTATCGGTGCTTGCTTATAAATTTCAATAACCTGGTTCCCTCATTGAAAATGGGCTGATATCAATAATGAAATAATGTATGTAGGTTGGTACTGCAGATGCCTTGGCTTTCTTTCTGCCAGGAGTTGTTAGTCAGTTTGCTAAAGTTTTGCATGTCTCAAAGACAATGATAAGCGGGGCAGCAGGAAGTGCGGAGGCTACTGATCAAGCAATTAGAGGCTTGGCTGAGTATCTTATGATAGTTCTTCAGGATGATGCTAATATATCTGGCCTTGGTGCATCCCTAAATGATATGGCTGGATTTAATTCAAAGAAGAATGAATCGGTACATTCACTTCTAGATGAACTCCGCAATTTGCAAAATAACCTTCAAGGTCAGAGTAAAACTATGTCCGAAGAATCAATAGGTGAAACAGTAAATTTGGTTTCCCGTGCATCTGATACTAAAATAAACATGAACAATAAGGTTAGCAAGGACATAGGATCTTTGCATGTGGATCAATCAAGTGATTGGATTGAGAAAACTTCAGCACAGATAGACAAACTATTGAGTGCAACCTTTCCCCATGTAAGTTTTGCATTTGTTTCATGTTCAACTACAAGGAGTTCTTAAGTGTATATTGTGGACAGCAAAAGTTCATTGAATAATCCTATCTCTCTCTCTCTCTCGCCGCCGCGCCCCCCCCGAAGTCTTTCCATTAATGTTACATATTTTGTAGATTTGTGTTCATCCAGTGAAAAAGGTTAGACAAGGACTGGTGGCTGCCATTGAAGGACTGTTATCAAAGTGCAGTTACACTCTGAAGGACAGTAGATTGATGCTTTTGGTAAGCAGAGAACTGATTGATATTCCTATCTATAAATCCATTAGTGCTTTGTTTAAGTTGGTTGTTATATTTTTTCTTGTTTATTATATTTGCAATAGTTGGATGCTTTTCTGTATCAAAATGTGCAAAAGGAGCAATGTGTTTGTTTGCATAAAACTTTGAATTCTTTATTTAAAATTATATCCTCAATTTAGCATCACAATCAATTAGCTAGTTTCACAGTCAGACTGAGTGATGGTCCTCACTTCGTTTTGAAAGTTTTCAATATCATCCATGAGCTTTAACCTTCAAATTTAGTGGACTTTGGTTGAAGCATTTCTTGACTCATAATCAATGCAGGAGTGCCTATGCGTCTTGATTGTTGATGACTCTGAAGAGGTGTCTTCACCTGCTCAGGAGTTTCTCAAATATTTATTCTCACCAAGTAGCAGACATAATGTACAACAAGATATTGCTGAAATATTCAGCAGGTATGTGGTTTTGTGAAATTAGGCAGAATATTTATGGGCGGGCTTTTCTTTTCGGCAATAATTTTCTTATTAACTCCTTGTAATTTTTATTTTAAAATTGTGAAGACTCATTGAGAAGCTTCCAAAAGTAGTGATGGGCAATGAGGAATCGCTTGCGCTTTCACATGCCAAGCAATTACTTGTAGTCATATACTTTTCTGGTCCTCAGTTTGTGTCTGATCAACTTCTGTCACCGGTATGTGCTTCATTTTTTCTTTCTTTTTGTTAGCAATTTCTCCTTTATTTTGATTTTCATAATTTGCACTCTGATTTTTTTTTTTTTATGAAATGGAAAAAATCTATAAGTATGATGAAAATAAATTTACCGATAAGTGCCGAGAAAAAGGACCGCACTTGATGTGAGTACCTGGATGCGAAAAGGAGAACATCACAGCTGAAAATAACTTAGAAACTATCCCTTATCTTATTTTTATAAAAAAGTACATGGAAAGGAAAAATAGATGCTGAGGTGAAGGTTCTCAAGATGCTTCCTATGTATTTTGCCAAGCGAACACCTTCAGATTCTTTATGTTCCTTTTATAGTATACCCTAAAGTATTCACGTGAATCTTTCCTGTTGAATATGCATTCTAGATTGGGCCTTTCTCATGCTATTTGAAATGGGCTTATGTCCAGCTTATTATTAGTAATAAAATTTGATATGGTTGTTGCATATAGGATTGTAAAATGGGTATTTTAGAATTCCAGTCTTCGCTATTGAGGAAGAAACCTAGTAGAGCAATACTCTTCCCATTAACCTTCCTAAAGCAAACCAGAGATGACATGTGTCCATTGCATTACTTTGCATTTATTTTTTAGTTCATGCTTCCAATTATTTTTTTTTATTGACAATTAAGAAAATTCTGTAGTTTATGAATGTGTTTTTTACTTTTTAAGGTAATAGCTGCAAAATTCTTGGATGTTTTTGCCCTCTGTCTGAGTCAGAATTCACAGTTTGCTGGTGCACTTGACAAGCTTACTTTAGCAAGGCCGTCATCTGTCAGATATCTTCCTTCCATTGCTGAGTTGAAGGCTGGTTCAAACTTGGCTACCGATGACCAGACCATAATGGGTGTTGTTCCCTACGATATGTCAAGGTTCCGAGAAATTCAAGGATCAAGAACTCGATACCCATTGGAAACTGTAGAGACTAGTTATAAGCTTCCTCGCATGCCCCCTTGGTTTGTTTATGTTGGTAGTCACAGATTATATGAGGCTCTTGCAGGAATTCTTAGACTAGTAGGTTTATCTTTAATGACAGGTCATTTCATCTCAAGGAAATTAAATTTCATTTGTTAAATTTCTGCTGCATCTGGTTTGTAATTAAATTGTGCCTCCTTCTTTTTGTTGCTAGACTTCAAAAGGGGAGGGCATATATCAGCTGTTACAGATATCCCTCTTGATTACCTGCGGAAACTGATATCTGAAGTCCGTGTCAAGGAATACAATAAAGAGAGTTGGCAATCTTGGTATAACAGAACAGGCTCAGGACGATTAATCCGGCAGGCCAGCACAGCAGTGTGTATTTTGAATGAGATGATATTCGGTCTATCAGCTCAGTCAGTTGATAGTCTTACAAATATGTTTCACAATTCTAGGGTTAAAAGGGAAGAGGTTCAAGAATTTGATGCTGGAGTTGCCGGTGATCGCCCTTGCACAACTGAGTTCCTGGTTCATGTTCAGTCTATTTGGAAGCTTTCTCAGGAAAAGGCTTCAAGGAGTCACTTAATTGATTGTGTTGGTAGAATCTTACATGAATATCTATCATCTGAAGTGTGGGATCTTCCAATGGATAATAAACCTTCTCATATTCAACCTGATGGTGAAGTTGGAGAAATTACTTTGCACTTCTTCCATGATACTGCTATGCTACACCAGGTATTTTACTCCCTACTTCACCAGAAACATATGTATTTAATGGACCTTCATTTTATTATCGTTTGCATAGCATGAACATATAGTAAGGTTTATTCCTTCTGTTTTCTCAACCAGGTTATCATTGATGGAATCGGCACCTTTGCTTTGTGCCTTGGAAATGATTTCTTTTCCAGTGGATTCCTTCACTCCTCTCTCTACCTGTTACTCGAGACTCTTATATGCTCAAACTTTGAAGTTAGAAGTGCTTCTGATGCTGTTTTACATGTTCTTTCTGCTACATCTGGCAATCCAATGGTGAGCTTTTATAACAAACTCTTTTATTTGCTACTGAATGTTGTCAATGACCCTTTCTATATTAATTTTTTGTAGGTTGGGCAATTAGTCCTGGCAAATGCAGATTATGTGCTAGATCCAATATGTCGGCAATTACGCCATTTGGATCTTAATCCTCACGTGCCTGGTGTTCTGGCTTCAATGCTTTCCTACATTGGAGTGGCTCATAAAATATTGCCTCTGTTGGATGAACCAGTATGGCTATGTACTAGTTTTCTCATAGAACCTAATTGTTTAGTTTCACAATTTATGATGTATTATGATACCTCTTTAATTTTGAAACTGCTTTATTATTGTGCTCTATTTGCAGATTTAATTGTTTTTTTTGTTAAAATCTTATTTAAAACAATATTTATATATCCATTCTCTCTCTCCCACTCCTCTCTCTCTCTACACACAGACACTCTTTGACTTCTTCTGTCATCTGTTGACAATTTGGTT
The DNA here is from genome assembly GCA_949640765.1 of Croton laevigatus. Taxonomy (NCBI): domain Eukaryota; kingdom Viridiplantae; phylum Streptophyta; class Magnoliopsida; order Malpighiales; family Euphorbiaceae; genus Croton; species Croton laevigatus. Next base: position 13,963 of record CATIWJ010069960.1, on the reverse strand, counting down.
GTTCTACTAAGTGAGTTTCGGCTTGATCACATTTTTTATTGGACTGTTATGCTTATGGATGGAAGTTGTAAAATTGTACAGATGCGTTATGCTTCACAAGAACTTGAGATTCTAAGCAGGCATCAGCACCCAGAATTAACTATTCCCTTTTTAAAGGTTATATTGAGATACTCTTTATATTCTAGTTGTTGTATCTCCTATATATTTGTTCAACTGTCTTTCTTCTGTTAGGGCAGAGTAATATTTCATCCTTTAGGACCTATCTGTTAGGCTTAGTAAAAATGAAAAGCTTACTGTTGCAATCTCTGTCTGCGTCTTCACTTCCAGAGGTTGTACCTTATAATTAATTATTTGTTACACTTAGGCTGTCACTGAAATTGTCAAGGCATCAAAACATGAGGCTTCATCATTGCCTGCTGATGCGGAATCATATCTTAGCCTATTGAAGTCCGAAGTGGTGAAGGAAGCCAAACTGGAGGTCAGCCAAGGTTCACAATTACATGACGATCACTTTGATACTTCTCAAATGGAATTAGGTGATTGCTCAACCCTCATTGTTTGCAGCATTTCTGTTTGCAATTGAAATTCTTTTATTTAATTTTTGGGGTTAGTTATAACATTTGTTGTCCAGCGTTTGCTTCATGTGGGAATAGGAGGGGCATTTTGGTGCTTTATCTTTGCTATTTGAGGTGTAGGTGATGTAGCAATAACATCAGGATAATGTTTGGATTTCATCTACCTAGAAAGGGAAAGGAAAGGAGATGCAATCCTTGGTGATTAATAATTAAGAGGTTTATGTCATTGATAATTAAGAGATTATGTGCTTGAGAGTTAAGAGAGTATATTTTGCTCTAGCTCCTCAATATGGGTGTTTCCTATTATATGATGCATTAGTCAGGTTCGTTGTTTCCACATGTTTATATTAGCGTTTAACCTATCAGTTATGTAATTTGGATTACGTGAATTGAGATGCATGTTATTTCAACTTCATTTTGGAGACTAGTTGTGATTAATAATTAAGAGGTTTATGTCCTTGAGAGTTAAGAGAGTATCTTAATCCTCAGTATGCTCATTTCCTATGACATGATGCATTAGTTAGGTTAATTGTTTCCATATGTTTTTATTAGAGTTTGGCCTATCAGTTATATAATTTGGATTAGCTGAATTGAGTTGCATGTTATTTCAACTTCATTTTGGAGATCTGTTATGCTGTGTATTGGGATCGGGCTATAGATGACTCTTCTTTTCTTCTTTTTTCATTCTCTATTTATTGGCATATTTGCATTGACAGTCTGTCATGTCCACATGACCTTTGCCCCTTTCAGGCCACTGGCGTCATTCTCCACAGCTCTGATTTTCTGTATTATGCTGAGTAATCACCTAATGATACCTATTATATAATATATTTTGAAGAATCAATTCCTCAACTACTACTTTGTGAAATGTTAAATTCTATTTCTGATTAAATTTATGGTATGGGATCCATCTTGACATTTTATCTATATTGGAGAATTTATTTTTCTTTTGGTGATGATGTAATCCATGCAGCGCAATTGGAGAGTATTTTGTTCAAGTTGAATGATTCCAAAAGATACAGAAGAATAGTTGGATCTATTGCTGCTTCATGCTTAATAGCTGCAACTCCTCTACTAGCTTCAATGGAGCAAGCAGCATGTTTGATAGCCCTGCAAATAATTGAGGTACTTGGTTGCCCAATAGTTCTTAAACTGTTGCAGTTGTGAAAATCAGTAAATTTAACCTGTTAAATGATAGGTAATAGATGTAAACTGCTTTCAGTCTCTTGCTATTATTTGTGCTTCCAAGTATTATTCAACACTAACCTTGACATGCATAAAAGAATCTCGTTAAGTCTCGTTATTATCAAAGGTTTTTTTCATCTTTTAAGTACTATGTTGCTACCGAAATCAAAACTAAAAAATTTGTTTTTCAAATCATTGGAAGGAAATGTGGATGGTCAATAATAGCCACAGGGATTATTCGTATTTTTGTTACTCAATCTATCAGGAAGCACGATTTGGATTCCAATAGATGTTTGAAATATATCATTATATTACTATCAGATGCTAAACACTAGGAGAATTAGTCGATGGATTTTTCTATTTTGTTTAAATGACAGTATCGCTTTCTTAGGATGGGATTGCGACACTAGCCAAAGTGGAAGAAGCTTATCGGCATGAGATGAAAGCTAAGGAAACAATTGAGGAAGTGATTCGTTCCCACTCAGTGTATCAACTTCAAGATACTCTGGACGCTGCTGAGGAAGGAGCTGATGAGAACATATTACTTCCAGCAATGAATAAAATTTGGCCTTTCCTGGTTACCTGTGTTAAAAATAAAAAACCAGTGGTACACATTCATCTTTTCTGCGTTGATTATTATTACATATATGCAGACTTCATGTCTATTCCTAATATCAATTGCAATTTTGAATGCACAAGTTGCAACAATTTCCATTCTTATTCCAACATCTAATTATGCTTTCTGACAGGCTGTGACAAGATGTGTAAGTGCAATCTGCAATGTCATAAAAATCTGTGGAGGTGATTTCTTTTCACGACGATTCCTTACTGATGGTGGACACTTCTGGAAACTTCTTTCTACATCCCCATTTCAGAAAAACCCATTCTCAAAAGAAGAAAGAATCCCATTACAGCTTCCTTACAGAAGCTTGCCTACTTCCTCAGAGGAGTCTATGGCAGAAGTTTCAAACCTGAAAGTGCAGGTTGCAGTGCTTAACATGATTGCTGAGTTATCGCAAAACAGAAGAAGTGCTTCGTCACTAGAAGCAGTTCTTAAGAAGGTAAGCGGTCTTGTTGTGGGAATAGCTTGCAGTGGTGTTGCAGGGTTACACGATGCGTCAGTTAATGCATTACAAGGACTTGCATCTGTTGACCCTGATCTCATTTGGTTACTAATGGTTGATGTATTCTACTCTTTGAAAAAGAAAGACCTGCCTTCCCCTCCCAATTCAAGTTTTCCGCAGATCTCTCAGATTTTGCCCCCACCAATTTCTCCTAAAGAATACCTCTATGTACAGTATGGAGGACAAAGCTATGGTTTTGACATTGATTTATCTTCTGTAGAAAGCGTGTTCAAGAAACTACATACCCTTGTTTATAGTAGTCAAATGTATTCATAGTGATCAAATCAAATGTATGAGAAAGTGTTTAGTTGCAATAGATCATGCGTATGTTGAAATTCAGTGCTTTACAAATGGGTAATAGCGTACAACTCGTCTAATCCCTGCAAGCATATTGCATTTAGTGAAAATTTTGACCCATCTACTCCAAAATAAGGCGGTAAACGAGCTGACTCAAGCTCAAAAAAAATTATACCGAACTCAAATTCAAACTTGAGCTAATTTCGAAAAAAGAAAAAATATGGTTGAGCTTGGAAGTGAACACTAATTCAGCTCGTTTGGAAATGGTCAAATTTGAGCTTAACTTCTTTATTCAAGCTTTTAGCTGGTTTATTGAACTAGTTCGAAAGCTCTTGGGGTCTGGTTCAAAAACTTGGATATTTTATTAAGTTGATTCCAAACTAGTTTTAATCAAAGCTGAATTTTTTCTATCAAGCGGGTTTCATGTAACTTGCAAATCCCTTGATTCATTTACAATCCCAGCTACGAAAAAATAATACTTATAATAAAGAAATTATGGCTCTGAATCATCGGTTGAAGTACTCGATGAATTCTTCTAGCTAGGAAATTTCTTTGCTTGCTTACCCTACCATATCAAAAACGGGTTACGATTCATTTTAGGTAAGTGATGTAATACATCCTCCTATTCATAGCAGTAAAACATCGCCGTCAAAATTTTCTTAGATTGGAAGCAACAAGACACGTAACTCGAGGCCACACTCGTATGCAACAAGCAGTTCTTCAATCTCTACTATCTCAGATTCCAAAGAGAGAAAAAGCATGTAAGTCAAAATCTATTAAAAAGTTAAAGATGTCAGAAACACGTTCCTTGGTCAATTAAGAACCATCAAGAACTACAAGTTCGGTTACCAACAAATTCGAACCTCCAAGCCTCTCATTTCAACTTTGAATGTACACCTTCAAATCCAAGCTTTCCCTAGCTGTTCGCTATACAGCCAGCCAGTTAGCAGATTAGGCGAAGTTGGTCACCTACATAATCTCTCATTTGTCACTTGCGGCTTCTTACTTCCTATAAAGCCCACACTTCTTTCTCCCAATTCCATCAACGTAAATTAATCACAAAAAGCTTCAATCTTTGCATTGCATAACCAGTTTCCAGAGAATCGATGGCATACAGAAACATGGCAGTGACTTTGGGTCTGATCCTAACAAGTTTCCTATGCTCAGGAGCCATGGCTCAGTCTTCCAGTTGTACAAATGTCTTGATAAGTATGTCACCTTGCCTAAATTACATCACAGGAAACTCCTCAACTCCATCTTCACAATGCTGCACGCAGCTTTCGAGCGTTGTTCGTTCATCGCCACAGTGCTTGTGTGAAGTTCTAAATGGTGGTGGTTCTTCACTCGGGATTAATGTTAACCGAACCCAGGCTATAGCCTTACCTCGGGCTTGCAATGTTCAGACTCCACCCATCAGCCGCTGCAACGGTAATAAATTCTCCTCTAAATCTCATCTGTTCTACTTCTTTGAAATTGAAAAATGGAAATAAGTTATATCTAACTTGTACGCTACTACCTCTATGTGACCAGCTGCTTCCCCAGCTGAATCTCCTTCAGCAACAGCAGAAGTTCCAACTGCTACTAACCCAGGTACAGCATTCCTTGTAAATTAAAAGACAAGTAAAACAAGTTTGACCATATAAATCTATAAACTAGGAGAAGAGTGGTATGTTTACTCACTGATTCATGTCTTGTGCCTGTAGGAAGTGGATCCAAAACTGTGCCTTCAACAGGAGCAGATGGCTCGTCGGATGGAAGCTCCATCAAGTTGTCCATTCCAATGCTTGCTTTCTTCTTTGCAGCTTCATATAGTTTAATCTTCATGTCATACTGATTTTCTCTCTTCCATAACTTCCATGTAAACTATATCTGTATTTATTGAATTATTATTGATTTCTCTTTGGTTGAGTGTATGTAGTGTGTTATTATTTATTTTACATGACCTCCTATGAGGTTGGTGTAGTTTTGCATCAGTGAAGAGACTTTTTTGCTCTCTTCCCTACACAATAAAAATTATCTCCTAGCCTATTCATATCTTTCTCAGATGAATGCTCGAAAAGCTCATATGCCACAATTCAATAAAAACATTATATAAGCAGATTTTACTATGTACTGAAGCTGATGTTGCTAGTGAACCAAAATCTGTATAAAGATCAAAAAATCCATCTCCTGCAATAAACTAATACTATCACACAGAAAGATACATGGAAGAAGAGCATGTCAAAATCAACTTTCTAAATGGGAATTGCAAGCCCAAAAATCCATTGAAAAATTTAACATAACCCAAACAATTGGTGGCTGCTTGTATTGTATGATCATAATTACATAAGGCGTCATTGCCATGCTTCCACCTTGTGCAGCTCATAGCTCAGACATGATACACTCTACATTTCCATAACTGCATAGAAAAATAGAAGTTTAGTTAATGCACTCATATATGCAAGAGAGGCGTTTCCATAACTGCATGGAAAAATAGAAGTTTAGTTAATGCACTCATATATGCAAGAGAGGTGGAAGAACAAAGCACAAATATGTCCCCATAAAGGATCACGTTGGAATGTAAGTAAAGATGTTCTGATTCCAGAAATGCCCACAGTGAATCCTGTTAGCTAACAACAGTAATTCAGGAAGCATTATGGACCAAATATTTCTAATCATAAGTCGCTGCAATTAAAATTTTGTTTAAAAGTACAGGAAGCAAAAGTTGGCTCTTCAAGGCCAAACCAAAAAAAAAAAAAAAGAGGCTACCTAAGGATGCATTCTCGCAGCAGTAACATAGATTATGCGTAAAAAGAACTAATAGTACAATAATGAAATCCAAGTATACTTGGAGAATAGATTAAAAACAAATCATAATTCCCCCAAAAATTTTCGAATTGCCAACTAATCTTATGACTAAATGTTTCAAATAATGGGAAAATTTTCTGGGAAAAGTTTCAACTGCTGAATGTTGATATAAAACTATTGCTCCTGAACTCAAAAATGCAAAAGAGGGATGGTTTTCTTCATATAGTTACAGCCAGCATTCTTCCCTTTTTTTTCAAATAAGAAGGCAAATATAACCAATCTATTACTAATATGTTCCTCCAAGTTCTGAACAGACAAAACAGTAACAATGACAGAGTGATCCCAAAGCCTGCTCTGTTCTGCTAGAACTTGGTCTTTCTAAAGGGCAGTCTGGTGCATGAACCTCCTGCCATGCATGGGGCCCAGGGAAGGGTCAGACGACAAATTTGGATCAATTGTACGCATCCTTATGCTACATTTCTGCAAGAAGCTGCTGTTTCCACAACTCGAACATGTGACCTCCTTGTCACAAGGCAACAGCTCTCCTGTTGCACCAGGCTCCCTTTTCCATAAGGGCAGCCCGGTGCACAAAGACATCCCTTATTTACGCAGGGTCCGGAAAAGGGTCGCACACCTGAAGGTGTCATGTAGACAGCCTTACCCTACACATTTACTGCAAGAAGCCGATTCCATGACTCGAACCATAACCTTTTGGTCACGTGGCGACAACTTTACCATAGAAAAATATAATTTTGAAAGTGATTCTACAAAGTGTTTGTTGTTCCATGATCATCGAACATAAGTTCAAACTGCTTAATTTTGCTATTTGATCTTGTTTGAATTATTATAAAATCCTGCACATTTGCAGTACAGAGATTTTTAAAATAAGAAATAGGTGTGCCACAAGAACTAGAAAGCAAAGCTCAAGCCCGAATTCAAAGAAGGTTTCGGCACTCCATCTAAGGTTTGAATAATAGATCATTCAGTTGCAAAACTAACTTTCGAAAATACTAGATATGAATAAAGGCATCCATTTACATCAAAATATTTGGGATCCTAACAGTTGCAAATTGTCCTTCTTCACAGGTCCATCTAATCTGTGAATCAAAATTCGAAGTTAAACTCTCATCCGACCACTGCATCCCTTAATATGTCCAGCAACACAAAAACACGTGGCACTCCTAACACACTCCCAAAAAGAACATAATTATCCAAATACGAACTCTATATATTTCATATGAAAACAATAAATGCAATCTACAGCAAAACATAACAGATTCAACATAGATGAAAACTAAAACAAAACAGTAACACATCAAACATCTGTCACAAAAATTGCTAAGAGATGTTGTCACATTTTATTACCAAATTTGAAAATATGCAAAATTGCTGAGAACTTCAAGAATGCGATCGCGATCGCACAAATTCCTCTAGTCTGTCCCACACCTCCAGTGCTGCTGCCCTGTCTTGGTGTCTCTTGTTCTTGCTAATCTGCACATTTTTAATCATCGCAAACGTTACATGCTTAATTGCCAAAAAAAAAAGGAGAAGTGCAGAAAAGGAATTGTGAAAATAAACACAAGCAAGGAACAAACCAAAAACCTAGGTAAACCAAGGCTATGAGCATGAAGCAAACAGGAAAGGAAAGTAAATACTTACAGAGATGATCTTTACATTCCACTGCTTTACGGTCTTAGCTGATTCTATGCTGTCATCTTCAAACCGCATGAAAAATCCAATAACTGCATAAAAATCAGGTACAGACTTATAGCGTTTTCAAAATTCGAACTAAAAAAGTTTACAAATTCAGACAAAACCCCCCATATTCTAAATTCATCAAACCATAGTACTGGGAAAACAACCACAAAAGTGCAAACCCAAAATTGCAATCTTACAAAAAAAAAAACTTCACTCACTTTTATTAAATATCTCCACATGATCCTTGAATGGCCAATCTTTGAACTGCCACTCCTTCCCTAAAACAAAAACTGCTACAACCCTGTCCCAATCTTCAGGCTTGAGAGCAGAAGGCTTATCTCTAACCTCATAAGCAGTCATCACCCTGTTCCTATCAGTACTAAACTTCTTTTGCACTGTAACACAATCTGGCTTCGCCCCTTTCATCTGCTTTACCTTCACATCGGTGGGTATATAAACTCCATCCTCCAAAAACTCCTTCACATTATAAATAGTAATCAAAGTCTGAAATGCACTGGGGACCAAAATAATGGGCACACCTTCCCCAAATTTACCACCTTTCAAATGCATTTTGGGTTTAGGCGTTGCATCATAACCCATCTCATCACCGTACCCAATTCCTCTTTCATCAGCCCCCATCAATCTATTCTTAGCCACCAACCCATCTTTCCTTTGCTGAGATTCAAGTCTCTGTCTTTCCTCTTCACGTCGGGTAGAAGCAACCAAAACACTATAAAAATCTCTGTTTTTACACTCCAATAACGATTCCCTATCCTTGAGAGGCCTTTCCATGGAGTATATCATAGAAATAAGATTCTCTTCTTTAGCATTATCAACTCCAGCCATGTCAGCATCATGAGAATCAATAATGACAGGATCATCAGGACGGTACTCATGGGACAAATCAGAATTAGGGTTTTGATTTGGTTGCTGAAGTTGCTGTTGCTGGTCCGGGAGAGGGAAAACAATTGACTCAGTGGAGGAGACTTTTCCAGTGAGGTAATCGAACAGAGGCTTACGGTCAATAAATGTGATGGCGGGAATACCGGCGGCGACTGCATTCTGAAGGTACTCAGTGAACTTAAGATTGGCGTTTTGTATGAAGTAGACTAGGGTTTCGAGAGTGTAAAGATTGCCTTGCTTGGAGCGATAGGCGGTTTTAATGGAACAAGGGAAGGTATAATCAGAGCCGAAACGGAACTCGTTGTTGACTCGTACGATTTTGTCAATATCTCCGCGGATGGTGAATTCCCGGAGGGCGGAGAGAGGATCCATTCAGATAAAAGGAAAAACAGTATCAAAAGTTGCGAAATTTGGAGTTGGGTTAGAGAGGGGAAGTTAGAAAGAAATGGAAACTATATCAGATTTTGAGCAAATGAAGGTTTGGAAGATTCAGGTTCTGGCAGTGAGGTCAGGAAGGTGAGGAGGGAAACGGGATTTAGATTCCGCTGAGCTGAGACTGAGGGGATGAAGAACATCATACTTATAAAAAATTTTAAATATAATTTGAAAATTACTACATAATCCTTATAATTTAACAAATTATAATGAGGAAATATATTTTAACGCAGTTTATTATTTTATCCTGTATTTTTTTTTTAACATATGTATTATACACGTATTCAGGAAACCTATTTTTACTTTGTACAAGAGGGGCGTCGAACTTAGGTCCTTGCTTATTTTATTCCTGTATTTATGAAATAGACATTATTACTTATGCATTTTGTTTCCATAGAGCAATTTTGTCCTTTTATTAACTAATCAGCCATTTTTTGTCAAAATCGGTGACTATTATAATTTAACAAATTATAATATTTCATATATTTATTTTTTTAAGGATAAAATAATTATAAATTTTAATATATAATAAACCATTTATAATCAAAATTTCAAAAAGAATATATATATATCATCGGGGGAGTTTGGTGGTTAGTGATAATTGAGAGAAAAGAATAATAGAAATTTGTATTTCTTGTGTTCTTAGTACAGAGCAAGGAAGGGGTATTTATACCCATGGCTAGACTAAATAAGGAAAAATGAATTAATTACATCCTAATTACAGAGTAATGATACAAGACTAAAAGCACAATTATAGCAATCATAAACTTTATTATAGGGATTCATATCAGTCAACATCCCCCTGTAAACTCAAGGTGGCATATGAGATGTCAACTTGAGTTTAGATAATAACGCACGAAAGCGTGCAGTTGGGTGTGCTTTAGTGAAGACATCTGCACGTTGATCAACAGAGGAAATGGAAGTGAGTTGAAGTGTCCCTTGCAACAAGTGATGGCGAACAAAGTGACAATCAATTTCGATATGTTAGGTACGTTCATGGAAGACATCATTATGTGCAATTTGGATTGCACTGTGATTGTCACAGTATAAAGGAGTAGAAGTAGACAGAGGCACCCCTAAATCATTAAGGAATCAACGAAGCCAAAGTAACTCTGCAGTTGTATCAGCAAGGGCACGATACTCAGCTTTTGTGCTTGAACGAGCAACTACAGATTGTTTCTTACTTCTCCAAGAAATAAGAGAATGCCCAAGGAAGAAACAAAAACCAGTTGTAGATCGCCTGTCAGTTGGATCTCCAGCCCAATCAAAATCTGAATAAGCACGAAGTTGCAGTGTATTATAAGAGGGAAAGTGAAGTCCATGAAACAAAGTACCCTTAACATATCGAAGGATGCGAATGACTGCAGTAAAATGAACAGTTCGAGGTACAGCCATAAATTGACTCATAAGATGCACTGCATAAGATATGTTAGGGCGAGTGACGGTAAAATATATGAGACTTCCAACCAACTGCCTGTATAAAGAAGGATCAGAAAGCAATTCACCCTCATTTGAGTGAAGTTTAACATTCAGTTCTAATGGCGTATCAAAGTTTTATTGTCTGTAAGATTAGCTCGAGATAAAAGATCCGAAGCATACTTGGCTTGAGACAAAAAATAACCATCAGAACATGAGTTAACTTCAATACCCAAAAAATAGTTTAAAAGACCTAAATCTTTCATTTCAAAATTTTGACTGAGAGAATGTTTGAGCAGCTGTATGCCATTTGAGTCATCACCAGTGATAATCATGCCATCTACGTAAAGAAGCAAAATAATAGTACCTTTATCTGTCTGGCGTAAAAATAGTGCAGAATCATGAGGACTAGCCTGAAATCCAAGAGACTGAACAATAGTACTAAATTTGGCAAACCAAGCTCTTGGGGCTTGTTTGAGACCATACAAGGCTTTACGTAAACGACAAACTTTAAGTGGTGGATCATTGAAACCAGGAGGAGGCCGCATATAGACTTCCTCAGAGAGATCACCATTGAGGAAAGCATTTTTAACGTCCATTTGAGAAATAGACCAATGACAAACAGCAACTAGAGCAATAAGAGTTCGAACAGTGGTAAGGCGAGCTACTGGTGCAAATGTTTCTTCATAATCAATACCATATTCTTGAGTGAATCCTTTTACTATTAGACGGGCCTTATAGCGATCAATGCTACCATCAGATTTGGTTTTGATTTTGTAAATCCACTTGCACCCTATCGTAGATTTGTCTGGAGGCAGGTCAACCAAGTCCCATGTTCTATTTTGTTGTAGTGCTTGAATTTCTTCATCCATTGCTTGCTGCCAAAAAGGGTTAAAGGAGGCCTCATGAAATGTGTGAGGTTCATGTAAAGTAGCAAGAGCAAAATAACAATGATAATCTTTAAGTTTGGAAGGAGGAGCTGTAACTCTAGAAGAACGACGAGAAACTAGTTGAGAAAAGTTACCTTCAAGAGCAGTAGGAACTTGTTAAGAGGTATCATCTGACCATTCAGTATCATTAGGAGTGGTTGTAGAAGCTGGTTGAGATATTTGAGTGCTAACATCATTGTTATTATTGGTGGGAAATAATTCAATATAAGGATTAGTAGACAAATGATAACCAGGAGAGACATGAAATTTAGAAATATTGGAGAACATGGAATTTTTCCAAAAAAATAACATGACGAGAAATGCGTAAACGACGACTAATAGGATCATAACATCTATAACCTTTATGTTCAATTCCATAACCAAGAAAACAACATAGTCGAGAGCGTGGTTGAATTTTATTATGTTCATAGGGTTGCAGAAGCACAAAACATGCACACCCAAAGGGTTTGAGAGTAGAGTAAGAAGGAGACTTACCAAACAAATGTTCATATGGAGACTGATTATGAATAACAGATGATGGAAGACGATTAATGACATATACAGCAGTAAGAGCTGCTTCTCCCTAAAATTGATCAGGAATAAAGCTAGAATGAAGTAGAGTACGAACAGTGTCTAAAATGTGTCGATGTTTGCGTTCAGCTCGTCCATTTTGCTGAGAAGTTCCAGGACAAGAGGAATGTGAAATTGTACCATCTTGTTTAAGGATAGAGAGAAATCTGATTGTTTATATTCAGATGCATTATCAGACCGAAAATTTTTTATGGTTTTGGAGAATTGATTTTTGACCATGGCAATGAATTCACGATAAATAATGAGGAATTCAGACCTATTACGCATTAAGTAAATCCAAGTAAATCGGGAGAAATCATCAACAAAAATAATAAAATATCAAGACCCTCCTATAGATGTTACAGGAGAGGGTCCCCAAATATCTGAATGCACAAGATCAAATGAAGTAGAGGAATTAGAAGAACTAATATTAAATGGTAAAGCTGATTATTTTCCAAGTTGACAAGACATGCAAGAGAAATCAAAAAAATCATCAACATTTCCTAATCGACCACTATTAGCTAAAAATTGAACACAAGATTTTGATGCATGTCCTAGGCGAGAGTGCCAAGTACAAAGACAATTGTATGGAGACTTTGAGTGTGTGACGGCAGCTGTAGAGGTGGTAGGTAAATGTAATGATACTAGCTCAAATAAACGACCAACTTTACGCCCTGTCCCAACGATCCGTTTGGTCGATGAATCCTGCACAACAACTCCAGTTTTAGAGAAATGGAGATCAAACCCAAGATCACATAATTGTCCCACAGAAAGCAAGTTCATAGATTTAGGAACAAGATATGTATCAGAAATAGATAACTGAGGAGTTTTAATTGAACCCACATGACTAATAGGCATAAGGGACCATCAGCCGTGTGAATAAGTGAAAGTGTTGAAATATTATGTTTAATGGAGAAACAAGATGAATGAGAGGACATGTGATTACAACAACCTGAATAAAAAAGCCAAGAAGAAGTACCTTGTGAGATCTTCAACTTTTGGTTAATTTATAAATTGGGGTTAAATTGGCATTTTGAATATTTGAATCCCCTTGATAAAAATTTTGAAATATAAAAAAAATGATAATAATAATAATAATAATAATAATAGAAAAAGAAATATATGATAATAAATAAAAGTAATGAGTATTAATAATAGTATAAATCAAATAATTAAATTTAAATAAATAAGAGCAGATGTTTTAGTTTTTGTTATTTTATAAATGTAAAAAAAAACGGGGTAGTTGGATAAAAGTGGGGTTTAGGTTTTGTTGTTTAAGAAAGAGGGCAACAATGGTTTTAAATGAAATTAGTGGAGAGAAGGAGAGATTGGGTTTTGAAGCAAGAAATTGCTTGAAGATTGGTGTGGGATTCGGTGAACTATAGAAAGAAGAAAGGGTATTGGTGTGGGTCCGGTGCATTAAAGGAAGAAGGCAAGGAATAAATTGGTAGTGGGATCCAGGCGACAGAAAGAAGAATTGGAGCTGACGTCAGCAGGACCCACGCGGAGGAAGCAACCAATTTGACGGCGTAGCAGGTGGCTCGGTGCTGATTGGGCAGGCTTGGAGTTAAGTGGTCAGGCGTTGGTTGGGTGCTGAGGCTAGGAGCACAGGCTCGGTTGGGGACCAAATTAGGCAGAGGTAAATATTTAGGTGCCATTTGAGTAATCTGTTATTAAAATTGCTGTTGAGTGTATTTTAATTTAGGTGTGGTCCTTAAAATTTCTGCTGCCTTAGGTTTAGGTCCCTGGTATTAATGTCAATGCTTATAAAATTATTTTTAGTTGCTGAAATTTAAATTAGTGATTTTATAAATGTTGAAGTTGCTGGAACTTTATGTTTAAATGTTACATGGGTATTAAATTAATTGAACACTTAAGTTGTTAAATATTTAAACGGTGTTGTTTGTGGATTATTAAATTTGAGATTAATGCTTAAACTCGATTTAGTGGAGATAAGGAAACGAGCTCAACTTTAATAAATGTTAGTTGCGGTTGAATTGTTTTGTAGCTATCGATGATATTAATGCAAGTTATTGAATAGTCT
>CATIWJ010069950.1:0-47845 GCA_949640765.1 Croton laevigatus | reverse complement strand
TGGGATAGACAGTTTTTGATGAATATTAAACCTATTTCATGTTTTTCCAATTGTGTTTGGATGCCTAATTTCTAGTATTCTTAGGAATCAATAGATTTTAGAAGACTATCTTCTGGCATTGATCTTTATCAATCAACAGATCATAGGTTTATTTTGTTTTTGTCTATATCCGCTGCGTCAGAAATTATGAAGACGTTTACATTACATAGATGAAATTTCAATTACAAAATAGTGAACATATTTCACTGAGGCAGGTGCTGATGGATATCTAAATGAATGGTTTTCGTTTGTTTCTTAGCAAAGTATTTTTATATCCGGAAGCAATGACAGATGACCCAGAAAAAGTGCTAAGACATTTGGTATAACTGGGAGCTAAGGACACTGGTTTTATCAAGCCTCTTGCTGCAAATTACCTTAGTAATTTTCGGTTCGAAACGGAAGTATTTTGCTGGAGTTTGGGTTTCATTTGTTGTTTGGTTTTCCTACGTATGGGCAGAGTCGGTGGCAACTACTGCACTGGGTGTTCTTATGTATACTTATTACTGAACCAGCTCGTGGTAATAGGCGGCTCCAAGCATTTTGGGCACCTTTCTTTCTCTTACACCTTGGTGGCCAGATACCATCACTTCCTACTCTTTGGAAGATAGTGAGCTTTGGTCAAGGCACGCACTTACACTGATTTCCCAAGCGCTTGCTGCCTTTTATGTTTATTTGAGGTATTGGAGTGATGATGATCTCGATTGGTTAACAATTCCAGTGTTTATTGCTGGAATTATCAAGTATGGAGAGAGAATCTATGTGCTTAAGAATTCAAGTGTTGCTTGGAACTGTGAGAACGATTCTTCGGTCTTTTTGCAAAGCGGAGGCAATCTCACTACTCATACAGCAAACCATTTTGGTCGAGCTCGTTACTTATACAAATTTACCGTATCTCTTTTCCAAGATTCTCTTCTTGAATTTGATAAGTTCTTGGCCACTTATGGAGTCATGTCTCATGTCAATTCATCAGATGCCTTCAAGCTTGTTGAGACTGAGCTCAGTTTGATATATGATAAAATATATACGAAGGTGGGTCTTGTGCTCACTAAAGTAGGTCTCTTCCTTCGGTTTATTACATTTTCATCATCAGTTGTTGCGTTACTTTTTTTTTCAATCAAACATGGCTTCGAAAAACATTCTTATAATATTCTCACCTACTTCTTGTTGAGCAAAACTGTTTTTCTGGAGGTTTATGCATTAGTTCGTCTCATTTTCTCTAATTGGACAATGATTTGGTTGAGCAAGTTCGGTGACCTCCCCAGACAATTGTGTCTGCAAAGCTTTTTACCATTGTTTTGGGGTAGTCAAGCACTGGTCAGGGTTGATTAGGCAACACGACCTGATAGATTTTTGTCTCAAGTCGAACCATCTACATAGATGGATGCATAATTTGCATATTGATGAGATATTTGGTGACATAAAGTATGCCAGCGTAAAGTACGAACGTGATACTGAGGAACTCAAAGGAGAAATCTTTAATCACATTCTGGAAAAAGCGAGAATGGTTTATAATAACCATGAGGCTGAAGATCGTCAACACGTAAGAATTGAAAGAGCCCTATCAGAACGTGATTATCTGTTATCTTTAAGAGGTACAAGGGTACTTGAAGGAAAACAACATCTGCAAAAATCTGTGGAATCTTTAACAAATTTTCCATTTGGCAATGGGATTATTATCTGGCACATTGCTACTGATATTTGTTATTACCATGATAATCATCCTGATGCCACCCAGCCTAAAATTAGCAAAATCTTGTCTGATTACATGTTATATCTTATTCGCTTTGCTCCAAATTTATTACCTAAAGGAGATCGGTCAGTATGTGCGTACAGAAATGCCAAAGAAGAAATTGAAAGTTGTAAACTGAGCTCAAACTCCACAAATCGCGATCAATTGATCGACTCGATGTATGAATCAGTAAACTCGGAGGAATTGGTACAACACTGGAAGGCACACCGCAAGCCCGCTTTCAACAAAAAATGCAATGGTGCATGATTATGGGCTTCGTGTGGCAACAGAACTGAAGGGTGTAGATGATGGGGAAAGATGGCATGTGATAAGTGAAGTTTGGTTAGAAATGCTTGCTTATGCTGCGAGTAATAATGATTGGGAAGGACATGCTCAACATCTTACAAAAGGTGGAGAATTGCTTACTCACGTTCGTCTTCTCATGGCTTTTCTAGGTTTGACCCAACAATTCCAACCTACTCAATCATAAGTGAAGTTTCGGTTCTATGTTAAAAAAAAAAAAAAGTGAAGTTTCGGTTCGATGCGTACCCAGTGGCTAACGGTCCTAGGTTGGACTCTCATCTCTTTTTTTTTTTCTAACATAGATTCGACTCTCTTCTATATGTATGTTTTTGTTTCATTTTCATGGATTTTTTTATTTTTTATTTTTTATTTTTTTGTTTTAAGTCATAGTTAGTAGGCATATCTCCATCTTTGGTACCCTAATTAGAGGGTAGTTTAATTTGTAACTCTGTCGTATCCAAACTTGAAAAAATATTATAATGTGTACGTACTTTAAAAAGTGTAACAATGTGATACATTTTGCCGGAATTCACACATTGTGGCCATTTGTCCTTATTCTTTCTAATAGCGCTTGATAAATTTGATTTTTTTTTAATATGTTCTTCTCTTTAAAGGAGTTATTTTTACTCTTTCATAAGTGATGTTGGTTTTCTCTTCGTGAGAGTTGTTTTTCTCCCTACATGAAAGTTTGTTTTTGTCTTTTTACAAGAGTTTTTTGTTTATTAGAGATAATTTCAAGAAAAGATATAAGATTGATTTCACGAGTGATTTTAATTTTGAATATCAACATATCAGACTCATCGAAAGGTTCAAGTGTCAAATGGGTTAAGATTACAATAATGAAATATCAAGTAGTAATCCACCGAGTAGAGTATGATGCAGATTTAAATTTAATTTTAAATTTTATTTTGTATGAATGTAATTTTCATTTGTACAAAGAGGCATATATCTCAATCTTTATAATTCTTTTTAATTAATGGAAATTTTTTATTTCTCAAAAGAATTTTTTTTTAACTTAATTCAAATTTTTATCTTTTTTTAAAAAAATATATATATATATATATGCTTACGTAGGAGACGTCTTTTTATTCATCCTCAATGGACTGAAAAAATAGTACGTAGTATATTACTATTTTCATTATTAAATTTTAACTCATTAGATTTTTTTTTTTTTTTTTTTTAAATCCTATAGCTTTCTTCTTTTCTCTGATCCTCTGTAAATCTCAAAAATCATGTTGCTTTCTTCCAAAATCTGATCTTAGGTTCACATATACCGTCCACCACTTCTCCATTTCTTCCAAAACTCGGCCAACATTTATATAAAAACCAAAGCTTGAAAATTATACATTGAATCTGCATAATTATATAGATACAGATATATATATATATATGTCCTCTATTTTAAGACCTCCAAATTTTAAAAACTCATTACTTATTATAAACTTCTTGTCTTCTACGTCAGATAAAAGAAAAAAATTTCCAACTAATTTTTATTAACTTTTCGGTTCTTCCATTGGGTGAAAAAAAAAATCAGCTATTCCCAATGAAATCATTAATTTCCTTAATGATTTCTGTTAAACGTTTAAATATTTTTATTAAATGTCTAAAATTTTCCCCTAATTTATTTCTATCCTGCATTTTCATTAATACTAAACCCAATTGGCATCAAATTTCAACAAATGATGATATTCACTTTCATTATCTTGGGCATACTATTCAAAATGAGTTTGATGCTTTTGTTTCCTTCTACAATGAAAACTACAATTATACAAAAAATTAAACAAGCAAAATATTTTTGAGTCATACTTAATTGTACTTCCGATGTTAGCCACCAAGAGCAAATGTCATTGATAATAAGATATGTTGATGTCTCTTCAAATTCTATAAATATTGAGGAATCTTTTTTAGGTTTTCTAGATGATAGTGATACAAGTGGCCAAGGATTTTCTTAGGTTTAATTGAGATGTTAATCCAGTTTGTCCCTAGGGTTCAATATCATGTTTAACGCATTACAAATGATGATATTCTCTTTCATTATCTTGGGCACACTATTGAAAATGAGTTAATACTTTTGATTGCTTCTACAATGAAAACTAAAATTATGTAAAAAAATAAAATAAGCAAAATATTTTTGAGCCATACTTGATTGTACTCCTGATGTTAGCCACCAATAACAAATGTCATTGATAATAAAATATGTGAATGTCACTTCAAATTCTAAAATATTGAGAAATTTTTTTTTAGGTTTTCTAGATGATAGTGATACAAGTGGCCAAGGATTTTCTTAGGTTTAATTGAGATGTTAATTGAGTTAGGCCTTATGGTAATGATGATATTCTGTGTCATTATCTTGGGCATATTATTCAAAATGAGTTGATACTTTTGATTATTTCTACAATGAAAACTAAAATTATACAAAAAATAAAACAAGCAAAATATTTTTGAGTCATACTTGATTGTACTCCGATGCTAGCCACCAAAAGCAAATGTTATTGATAATAAGATACGTGGATGTCTCGTAAAATTCTATAAATATTGAGGAATCTTTTTTAGGTTTTCTAGATGATAGTGGTACAAGTGGCTAAGGATTTTTTAATGCATTACAAGATAGAGCTAAAAAATCTTGTTCTTAATAAACTTGATGTGCATGGTCAAAGTTATGATAATGAATAAAACATCATGGAGTAAAAAAAAAATTTTAGACATAAATCCTAGAGCACTATATACTCCTTCTAGTTGTCACAATCTTAACTTGGCTTTATGTGATTTGGCAAACACATAAAAGCCCATTCCTGTAAATTTTTGAACCCAGACCCGGATATAAAAAATAGGCCCCTAACTCATTCAAGAAATAAATAATATAAAATTTAACTAATAAATTTTTTTTATTAAATTAAAAATAGTAATTTATTACAACTTAAAACATATTAAAAATATATTTGAGCATAAAATTCTTATAAAAAATATTGCATTCGAGCATTTCTTAATACAAAATCATTGATGATAGTGTCAATATCAATATTTTTCAACATTTTTCTTAATATATAACATAGCAAGCACATTCAATCTTTCTTGTGATATTGTTGACCTCAAATAATTTTTCAATAATTTTACTTTGAAAAAATTCTTTGTGCAGATGCTACCATCATGGGCATTATTCATAGGATTCGATAAGCATTTGAAATATTTGGATAGCAATCTGCAGCTTTAAAAAACTCAAGAATCTCGAGCAATGACATTAATACATTCGGCAAAGTCCTTTGCAATATTCTCATTTCAGGAAAAAAAGGTCATATGCATTAACATCAAACAAATGTAATCTTAAAATTATCACAATCTATTATGCATAACAATAATGCATGAAAGAAAGATTTTAAAATATATTCAAAATGTTTAAAATTTATTTAGAAGTTTAATTAAACTAATCAGATTAATACTCATTTAGAAGCAAATTTACAAAAATTTGGAGTTAAAACATTCAAAATTTATACAAACAACCCCTTATTTTGAAAATTCACATAAAATAATTGTTAAGGCCAAAAATTTTAAAATTTTACAGAATAAACGTCAACATTAAAATATAATTCCTATAAAATTTTAAGTCAAATAGAGACCAATAAGTTCTTCAAAATAATTGTTTAATCAAACTAGTCCAACTAAGATATTCAATTGACAGCAGTTTGAAAAATAATATTTTACACCTATAAAAATATTCTAAAATTGTTCTAAAATATTTTTTACAAATATTATATATGCATATAAACAATATACCAAAAATTCAGCTTAGCCAGATTTTTATAGAATTAATTAAAAATTATCAAAGTTCCTATTTGACAAAAGTTTACCCTTAACCTCATATTTCACAAAAAATTTTATGGGCCCTGGGCGGGCATCCCTCTTGCCCCTGCCCAGGGCCGACACTGAACACATGTAGTAAAGCTAGAGATTTTTTTTGGTATTATTCAACGCATTTATACAATGTTTTCACATTTTACTAAAAGATGACAAATTTTGAAAGATAATGTGAAAAATTATACTCCTAAGTCATTGTCATCCTCTCATTGAGAGAATCACGTTAATAGTGTCAAAGCAATAAAATTCCAAATGTTAGAAATACAAAAAGTTTTACTTTAAGTTTGCTGATGATGATAATGATTATAAAGTAAGAAGTGAAGATAAATCATTAGCAAATAATGAGCTCGGTGATTTTGAGTTTTCAATATCAATAATTATTTGGTTTGACATTCTAAATGCCATTAATATAGTTAGCAAGTTTTTATAGTCAAAAGATATGCTTATTCATGTAGCTATTGATAAAATAAAGGGATTGATTAACTTTTTTGAAGGGTATAGAGAAATTGGTTACTATGATGCGTTGGATAATGCAGGCAAATTATTATTAAAATGGATATACCCAATATTTCCTAAAAAGTGTGAAATTTGAAGAAAAAAACATTTTGATGAAAATCTAAATGAGTCATTAGATGCTTCACTATTTGCAAAGGAGTCATTTAGGATTAATTATTTTCTTTGCATTGTTGATCAGGCAATTGCTTCTCTTAATAACCAATATGAAAGTAAGGTTTCTTGTTTACTTCTCATAAGTTGTAATCTCTTAATATTACACGTTTGAAGTCTTGTTGTTGTATGTTTGAAGAAGCACTTGAGTATAATCAACAATCTGATATAGATGGAAATGAATTATTTGTGGAGTTGAAGTTACTTAGGGAATTGCCTAAAGAAAAAATCGGTCCTGTTGATAATTTAAAATATTTGAAAAACATGGATTGTCTTCCCAATACAATTATTGCATATAGAATTTTGTTGACTACCCCAATTACCGTTGCATCCCAGGAGTTTCTCGAAATTGAAGATATTAAAACCCTACATGCATTCTACAATGTTGCAAGAAAAGAAAAGACCTAATAGATTAGCGTTGATAGCAATCAAAAATCATCTATCAAAAATCATCTATCGGAGAAAGTGCAATATGAAGACCTGGTTGATGAATTTTCTTCAAAAAGTTCTAGAAGGATAGCATTGTTTATTTAGACCTGGTTCTTTTTATCTATGACTTTCAGGTAGCTTTGCTACATTTTGTTCTTCCTAAGCTGTTCTTGTTTTTTGGATTATAATAGGGCTGCTATTGTCTTTTTTTAGAACTTTAGTTTTTTTTTTTAATAAACTTTTGCTTATAAAAAATAATTTCAATTTTATGTAATTTATTTTGTAAAAATATAAATTTTTTTTTTCAAATATTATATTTATGTCTTTATTTTCATATATTAAAAATATATAAACCTCATTTTCATGATTAGAATATGATCTCTAAAAAGTTTGAAATGGCCTTATAAATATAGATAGATTTTTACTGTAAAGTTTGAGTAGTTGCGGTAAAAGAATTTATGTACTTAGTTTTAAAATAACGTAGATTCTTTAACTATTGTGCGGTAAAAGAAAATAGTTTTAAAATAACATAAATTTTTACTAGTTCTGGATATTTAAACAAAATTGTGCTTGTATAATAAAATAGTTTTAATTAATAAATTTCAGATGCATCTCTCAAAATTATGTAAACTACTTGCAATATTTTTTTTTACCATACCACTTGCAATACTTGAATATTATTATGTTTGGAATAAATCGATAAAATATATTAGTTAAAGAATTTATGTTATTTTAAAATTCATCATTTGAAAAGGATTTATGTATTAAAAAGACTAATTTAAAATTCAATTCTAAATTTCTTATCTTTCAAATATGATAAAATGAATTTGTTGGTAAATTTTTTAAAATTTTGTGAATTTATTAATAAATTTTGTAAAATTCATTCTGTTTTAAAGCGAGCAATGCTTAGTGTTGTGCGATGAGAGGGAGTATGCATAGGCTTACCTAATCCTCTATTTTTGGATGAGCAATTTCAAACCATGCCAATGTAAAATGGAAAATTCAAATCATGAGGGGTGTGCATTCTCGGTTCGGTTCTCAAACCAAAGAGAACCGAAACCGATGAGGGTGGAACTAATAACCGAACTGATAAGGGTGAAAACCGAACATCAACCAAACCGTAATATTCGGTTCGGTACCCTTCGGTTCGGTTATAAAACCATAAAACACAAATCCATACACCAGAATCGAAATTAAACTTGGAAATTAACAGAAACAATAAAATTGCAAAAAGACAAGAACAAATTTGTGAAGGAAAAAATAGCTAAAATCTAAGGCTATGAAATTTTAAGAAATTCAATCCAATCCAATCCAATCAAAGCTAAAAATTAAAAAAAAAAAAACTGAACTTTCGGTAAATTGACCTTATCAACAACTCTGCCATTGACAGCAACAAGCCCTGATTTAATACTGGATTGAACACGAGCTCTACTAATACCAGAAATGCAAGAAGAAATCCAAGAACCAAGCCTCAATTTTCCTGATTTAAACTCTACAGTTTCCTCTTGTTTAACACCACTATAATTAATTCTCTGTATTTGATTTTCACTTGAACAAGAACGAACAGGAAACATTCTCAAAGAAGCTTAGAACAAGGAAAGAAATTAGGATTTTTAGAGAAAAAAGAAACAAAAGGTGAAGAATGTAAACGAAATCCATACCTCTTTTTTCAGATTTTCTTCTCCAGTCGTTATAATCTCAACCAGTTGCAAAATTCTCTGTGCTTTATAAGACCCCCTCTCCTACTTCCATTAGATCCATCGTTGGTGGCCGAAGCTAAAGTACTAATTTGCAGACAAGCGGTAGCCGTCGTTGTAGAAGAAGAAGATGAAGTAGAAGCAGACCCAACAGAGGCGTCGGCGGAGGAAGACGGACGAGGAGCTTGAGAAGAAGAAAGAGTAGTATGATGAGGATGATGTTGAAGATGATGATGAAGAGGTTGTTGATGGTGAGTAAAGAGGGTGAGGGCGGCTGGAACTGTAAGTAAGACAGGAGAAGTATACGAAATGAAGGCTTGGTTAGGTTGTTTTGGGGTTTAGGGTTTCATAATATTAAACGGTGCCACAGCCATTCGGTTTCGGTTTGATTTCAGTTTTTATATATTTAGGACCAAAAACCGAATCAATCGAAATTTTAGTTTGGTTTCAGTTCGATTTCAGGTCAGTTTTCAGTTTATTGATTTTTTTGCTCACTCCTAATTATGCCTACGTAAGAAAAAATAAACAAAATAGTATTTTTATCAAACAAAATTAAACGTAAAGATATTTTTGTCCACTAAAAAAAGACAATAAAAAAAAATGTAAAATAGAATAAAACTCAAAAAAATTAAACATTGCTAAAAATTTTGTGAATTTATTAAAAAATTTTGTAAAATTTTGTGAATTTATTAATAAAATTTGGAATGGGAGGGAGTATGCATAGTCTTATGTAATCCTCTATTTTTGGATGAGCAATTTCAAACCATGCCTAGACCAAAGAGAAGCAGCCTAACTAACTTATACCATACAATGTATTTCATTAGTTTTCAAGTGAAAGTTCATTCAAAATTCATTTCATTAATTTTCAAGTGAATGCCATAATCATCTAGACTATAGTTTTGGGTGGGTGGTTGTTGGAAGGTTTGATTTATGACTTTTATTTATTTATTTTTTTAAATATTATTTATTTACTTTCATAGAATTTTTATTTTGTTACTTAATTTTGATTAGATTTTGAAGTTGAAGTTTTACAACTTAAAATTAAACAATTTGGGCACATTCATCTTCACATATTGACTATGAATTTTTGACTGAGGAAAATTAATATGCACCACTTAAGTTAATTGAATTTTTAAAATTTCTATTAATATAATAATTGATTTTCCTTAATAATGCAGATGTACTTACACTATTTTCCTTAACCTTTAATTGCAGTCAATTTATCTTCAGAACCCAAATTAAATAGTTTAATAGTTTTGGACCGACTTAGTATTATTATTTTTTGAAAATGGGTATTATTATTATTATTAGTGATGAGGCATTAATCCACTAAAAATAAATATCCTGCTTAGGAAAATTTAAGTATGTGGTACGTAATTGTCAATTACACATGAAAATCATGGCAACCAGACAAATTATCAAAATATTGAAGTCCACAATTTTGTCTAACTTTTATTTTTTGAAATTTCAATGTGGGGTTGATTATTTGATGTTTAATCGAAATCTGATATCTAAATTTGATTGAGACATATAATAATTTACCTAAATTTTAATTTGTAATTGATTTTAGCCAAAACATCAACCGAAAAAATATGAAAAAATAAACTACAAATATAACTATACATATGATAAATATTAAATTTAACCGTACAAACATAAACATAAATATGTATAAACATTAAAATCTAGTAATATTAATAAAAACAATTATATATATTTGTCACAAATAAACAGAAATTGACAAATTTCTACTAAAAGAAAAATAAAATTACAAAATGTACAAATTATTCTGCTAAATTTCTTTTTTTTTCTTTTTTTTTTTTTTTTTGCCTTGATAATTAATATTATTATGCAACAAGCCCAGGAGAATATAAACCAGTACCTAAAGTTTTATACAAATGAGTATCGGAATATACTGCTCTTGATCTTAATGACTTAATACGACGTCGTCGTTTTCTCCTACCCTTTTGATGAGAATTATTACCATCTTTATTAATTTTTACTTCATTTTCTTCACATAATAATTTCTCCTTTCCATCTTTCATCATTTCTTCCTTCACATCACTTTCTTTTTCTATAATTTCTTTTTTTCCTGGGTCACTCGAAACGACGTACACAAAAGGGATAGGTATGTCGTTTAATTCCAGTAAGGGCTCTAAGGTCTTAACCACAGCGCTCATAGAAGGTCTAGTCTTACATTGGCCGCTCAAGCAATAGTAAGCCAAAGAAGCTGCCTTTCTTGCCCCTTCTGTAGAGTACTGTCCTTCAAGTCTAGGGTCCATTATTTGGTCAAGTTTATGATTGTCCCTTAAAAATGGTCTTGCCCATTTTACTAAATTTTGCTCCCTCGATGGACGCTTTTTGTCCAACGATCTCCTACCCGTCAGTAGTTCCAATAACACAACTCCGAAACTGAATACATCACTCATTGTTGTTAAATGACCTGAAATTTTCAATTAATTAACTAATTAGTACAATTAATGTAATTATGTAAATGTTAATAACCCAAAATTTGTTAGTTAATTACCTGTCATTATATATTCAGGAGCTGCATAGCCTTCAGTGCCCATAACTCTAGTGGTAATGTGTGACTTGTCTCCTTCTGGACCGTCGGTAGCTAACCCGAAATCCGAAAGCTTTGCACTATAGTCC
Source organism: Croton laevigatus (assembly GCA_949640765.1). NCBI lineage: Eukaryota > Viridiplantae > Streptophyta > Magnoliopsida > Malpighiales > Euphorbiaceae > Croton > Croton laevigatus. The sequence goes on along the minus strand of CATIWJ010069950.1, from coordinate 36,478 downwards.
TAAAAAAGGGAGAAAAATTCGAGAATTAGATATGAATATTTTTTATTCTGACATGTTTTTTGTCGATATTTTGGTGGGTACGGAAAAAAATAATGTACTTACCATGTCCAAAAGAACATTCGAAGCCTTTAAATCGCGGTATATGACAGTTTTATCTTGTTCATGAAGAAAAGAAAGACCTTTTGCTGCTTCAATTGCAATTTTTAGCCTTATTAACCAAGGTAAAGTTGCAGAACGCCCTACATTGATCAAATCAAGAAATGCAATTTGGTATAAATTTTTCAAGAAAATTGAAATTTAAAATTTTGGATTAAAATGTAAATATGTATATTTACTTTTAAATAGGTGGTTTTCAAGATTGCCTCTTTCCATATATTCATAAACTAAAAGTCTATGCTCTTCTTCACAACAGTAACCAATCAGATTTACCAGATGGGGATGCTTCAACTGCCCAAGAAAAATTACTTCATTCTGTAAAAAGGAAAAAAAATATATAATCAAATTAATAACATTTAATCAAAATTTTTTAAAAATTAGTAATAATTATGCTTAATTAATTACTTACCAACCACTCTCTATGACCTTGAGTGCCATCCAAATCAAGAGCCTTAACAGCAACACATTGAGCTTTTAAGCCAGGCCTAAGCTTATCAGTAATAAACCCTTTAAAAACAGATCCAAAACCTCCTTCACCGAGAAAACTACTTCTAGAAAAATTATTGGTAATCTTTTCTAACTCTTTTAGAGTAAAAACATGGAGGTTAAAAATAGAATTATTTGATAAATCACTAAGAGAAATTGGTGAACCAGAGTTACTTAAATCTGATAAAGAAAATCTTTGTGATGTGGAAATATGAATTTTGGGTTCTTGAAGTAATAAAGGGTTGTGATCAGTCTTGAAACAAGAAGGTAAGAGTCGTTTGAAGCTGAATTTCTTGGCAGAAGCCATTTTTGTTTCAAGGAAAGCTTTTTTAGGGCTTATATGAAAGAATTCTAGTATAAGTTGCTTAATATACACATATATATAGGAAGAAGGAGAACAAAGAAGATCTTAATTATGAATGAGAAAAGGGAAGAAACAAAAGAAGATTGGTACTAGAAAGTATGCTGATTTCAGAAATTAATATAAAAAGACAAAATGGAAAAAAAAAAATTAAAAAAAAAAAGGAAGTCAATTGTTTGGTGATAACTATTAACCAATCACAAGTTTTTCCTTGTTAGGGAAAAATAATCTTGGGTTAGTTAATTATTAAGAAACTTTCGACATGTTGTGATTCAATTAGTTTTCTTACTTATTTATTAGTTTTCTCACTTATTTTTATGAGATATAAGCGTAAATTTTAATTTCGATTTCTTCACTTCAAACTATATTTTATCGCCGACTTGGTTTTGTTCTGTACTCATGTTATGTGGTTCACGCGGCCAAATAGACCTTTCTACAAATAAAAAATATATAAGGATACTAGATTTTGCTAATTTAAAAGTTTCAGGTCTTCCCCCGTACAGGGTAGAGACTGGAGAATGTTGACGAAGGCCTCTGCTTGACTTTGACAAATCGGGCAAAATAAAGATATGAAAATGAAAACTAAAGTAATTAAGATTTGGATTATTATTATTATTTAGAAAGAAATGAATTTCGTTGCAAGTTCATTTGCAGGTCTTTTTGGGGGAGTGTGAGGAAAGGAAGAAGAAGACACGCTTATAGCCTCTCTAGACGGATTAAATATTTCTTGCTTTCCTATCTGGATAAAGCAAGAGATGTGGTGGGCACGTGCCCTTTTTTTTTTCTATGTTCAAACTTGAATTATTATTATTATTATTTTTTTAAGGAATTCTTTTCCTTTGATTTAATTGAATTTGATGAAAAATTAGGAATAATTATTGATCTCCGAAAATCGCATCCACGTTCCGAAAATATCTCACATGAATTTAATAGGCCACACACCTGTAGAGGTCCTAAAATTAAAAATAACCTACTCTAATAAGAACGTTAACGTCACATTGAAAACATTTATCAAGCTATTGAAATAATATATATTTTTTTTTTTTCATCAATGACTTAAGTACTAGAGTGGCCTTCTGAAATTTCTTAGAATATCAATTAGTTTTAACGGGTAATAATATATATAAATTAAAAGGAAAATTTTGAACGTTCTTGGTGCTACCAAATTTTCAAGCTCTAATGGAGTAATCTACCTTTCTTATCCAAAAAAATCACTTGTCAAGCAGAAAATTGATAATGGTTTGATCTAGTCTGGCGGCAAGAATTCGTGTTAAGGGTTTGCCAATGAGCTAAGTGGTAAGTGATATGGTTTGGTCAGGTGTGAGAGAGTTGACAAAAGGAAAAAAACATAAAATCTAATTAAGCACTAACAATAACAATTGACAAAAAGAATACAATGAAATCTAAGACTAAAATTAAATATAATTATGTGAATTAGATTTTACAAGACTAAAATAAAATATCATTATGTGAATTAGACCATTATGTCTGCTACCTAATACAACTATCTTCATAGATTTCTGGTTTTGGAAACTATGAACATCATAGATGTTTGACCTTCAGTTTAGTGGAATTATAAATATGTGCAGGATTTATGAACATATGGTTTAGTGTGTTACTTTTTCAAGAAATTGAAAGATTTCGGATGATGGTTTAAAGGACGATAGAAATCTATAGTTTAAACGAATTCAAACCTCTTATTCTCCAACGGTTTCAAATAAAGGAAAAAAAAATTATAATTTTTAGAAAAATTGCAATTCCTGTCAATTCAAACCACTCAGTTTCAGCCGGATTATGATTAAAAAATCCTTTGAATGTGAATTGATTATGGCACTAGTTTGATGGTGCGCTAGTTCCAATTCAAGATACAAATTGAGAATTCAACTGTTTAAAACGACTCATCTACCTCTAATACTTAATCCCAAATTATTTCATAACTAATATACTCAAAATTATATAAGTATTGTAAAAAATAACTTAAATTGACGAAATATGATATTAATAAAATTCTTTTAATTTCACGTTGCTTCATTTGATTTTAAAATATAATTTATAATTTTAAAAAAAATATTTGTTAAATAAAATTACATTTAATTAAAATCTTATTATTAATTATATTAGTCCATGTTCATCCATCGCCATCGACTTTTATGAATGAGAAAAATATGGAATTTCATATTCTAGAATTTTTTTGTTTTTATTATAAATATAAAGTATTATAATATAAAAATTTCATTTTCAAAACTTTGATTGCAAAATGGATTAAAATTGATTAATCCTTCTTAATAGAAATGACATTTTCATTTCTTGGAAACCAAACAAGAATTTTCCAGCCAAAATCAACATCAGTCTAATCCATTCTTATCATGTTAATAAATTTATTGATTTAGGAAATTAAATTTATGGGTGGTCACCAAATATTTTTTAGGTATAAATGCACTATTACAAAATAAATAAAAAAAAAAGTGGTCGGTATTTTATGAAGCCAATAGAAGCTTCCTTCATAGTTCGTGTTTTTTAAGTCTAGAAAAAGCTTAATATTTTTATATTTAGAAAAAGCTTAATAGAATATAAGTCTTCCTATATAAAGTTAAATAAGTCTTATTCAGTTTGACCCACAAAGCATTTACCATTTTACTTTTACTTTTCTTGGCCTTTTTTAATCCAATCAATAACTTAATTAGGATTATTAATTTATCACTATAATATTTTTTTTTTTTTACTTCATCGTAATCGTCGAATTTTAAACCGTGCCGCAATGGAACCGGAAATGGCAATACATAAAATCAAATTGTTAGAGAGTGGATTAATATTGGTTCATATTTAAAGATTTGACCAACCGTTAAACATCAATTCATAAGTTCTATATTTCTTTTTAATACATGAGAATTATTTGTATATTTTATATTTTACTATTAATTAAAATAAAATTAAGTCTTGGTCCTAAATTTGCTATGATATAATTAATATTAATTATAATCAATAGATTATTATTGTAAATTTTTCATATTATTTTTGTTACCTAAATGAATTTTTTTTTTTTTTTTGGGACACAACTTGGCTGAAATAAAGGAAATTGAAATGTTGGAAAATTAAACATACTTGTTGAGGGGTTTAATGTTAATGTTAATTTTATAATTATAATTAGGTGGTTTCTAAAGTATTCTAATTAAAGTCGTCTAATGATGCAACTTTACGTAACAAACACCCACAATTGTGACAATTCTTCCATATTGGAACTCGATCTTTTGCTGACAATAATCCTATACATAAGCATGCTGTAATAATTAAAAATATATATAAATTGCTATATGAAAAATAATTAAATTTACGTGTTAAACAAAATTTTAAAACTAGTCAAGCCTTTGTGAGCTATTCGAGACTTCGGTTCAGCGAAAACTTAATCAAATTCGGTTCAAAAAATAAGAAAGCTTGAGTATGATCTGTTTTAATTTATCAAGCCGAATTCAACATCCAGATTGATTAAATGTTTTTAAACTCAATTCGGCTCCCAATTGCTTAAAAGATTATATTTATTGTAAATTACAAGTCATTTTAATTTATTTAATTTAAAATCATTAAGTATTTCACTTTCATATTTATTTTTTTATTCAATTTCGCTTCAGTTTAAATTTTTTTTTTTATAATTTAATGTTGATAAAAATTGAGAAATATGAAAATTAGGGAAGATTATAATAATTGATGCTCTAAGATTTTGGTTAGATTTTTTTTTTTCCCAAAAGATTTTGGTTAGATGCTTCTCAGCAGAAGAACGTGTTCTAATTTTGTTTTTATTTTTTGTTTGTTAGTGGGCAGATTTGATAAATACATGCATCAGAATCTTTCAAACTCTTCAAAAGTCTACCATTTCGTGTCATAAAATCCTCTTTCGAACTCTATGCTTTCAAATTGAAGCAATTTGAATTCATTACAATAATTTTTTTTTAAATTTTCCCATGAAATTTATCTCAATCATTTTGCAAAAAAAATAAATGATTTTTTTTAAAAAAATAATAATGAATTTTATTCTTAAATTTTTAAAAAAAATCAATTGAGTAAATTATTAAATAAAATAATATAAAAATAATTTATCCCATTAAGTAAGATAATAATGTGAAAAAAACATATATTATGCATCGTTTGTTTTCATCAATTATTTATGGAAACCAGATAAAAGTAAGTAATGCAACTAACTACTTGTAGAAAAGAAACTTTCTTATTGTTATCATTATTTGGACTAAAATAAAAAGGTGAAATGCGGACTTGCAATAAAGTTATATTCCCTTTTGAAAATTCAAAATTGCTTTAATTATTATTATTATTATTGTTATTGTCAGTACAGATCAAATGCCTTTATGTCATTAAGAAAAAGATGGATGATAATAACATCCCAACATAATCTTCATGGCTCTTTATTTTATTATTTTTTATTAATACGACTTGTTTAAGTTTAATTCGCTCTTTTTTTTTTAAATAAAACTACATTTTAATTAACAGCAAAAATCATATGAATAATGGTTCTAACATGAGCACAAGAAGAGAAGATTTTTTCTTAAAACATAATTTAATTATAATTAATTCATCTCATGTAAAACATTAAGATTGAATTAAGCTTACAATACATTTCACATCTTGAAAGTCAGTTACTTTTATTAAACGTGTACTGAAATTAAGTCATTAAAAAAGTCCTAAAATTTTATATAATTAACTATTTAATTCTTATTTTTTAATAAATATACTAATTAGCCCTTGTGATATACTGACACTATTTAAGAAGACACGTTTGTCTTCATATTAGTTACAAAGAATATATTGTAATGTCTAAAATTTAACATAATTAATTATTTAGTCCTTTAAATTTAAAGGAATCAACTACATAATGCCTAAAATCTTGCACAATTAACAACTTAATCACTGGCGTCATTCTATTAGAAAGACTAAATAGTGCAACATGATAATAGTTAAAAGACTAATTGGTGTATTAAATAACATAAATATAATTATTATTATTATTATTATTATTATTATGATTAAAAAAAAAAATGTGACAATTTCATGAACTTTATTATAGTGTTCTTCATGCAGTAATTCTAAAATTGGCCCAACAAAAAATTCATAAGCCATTCTGTTTTACTACACTAATCTAATCTAATCTAATCACTAATTAAATATGTCATTATTACACAACCATCACGAACTAAATAAATATAAATTTTTTTTTTCCCCAATTGAAATTTGAAAAAGAAAAAACAGTAGCAGCTTTGACAAATAAACTTTTTTTCAGAATAAAAAACCTGTTGCCGGAAATATACAACTGCAAGAAAGTAAAATGTGGAAAAAAAAACATCAGTCAATTAATTCAACAAAATACAATTAATTAACAAGTTGGAATATAATCTAAAAAAAAAAAAAGATAAATACCTCACTGTCCACAAAAACAAAAGATAAAATATGATATTTACATTGGGAATATCCTGCAATATTTCGATTTGTATAAGAACAATATATTATTATTCGCTATAAAAGGCACGAAAAATGATATTTTTCCCAGAAAGCTTGCAAGTTCTTACCCACCTTTGCTCAAACTGTCTGGATTCCCAACATTAACCGAAAAACACAGCACATTTATGTATAACACAGTGCACTTTCGCTAACAAAACGACATGGTTCATTGATCTTTGGCACGCTGCTATCTGAAAACAAGGCTCCCATTCTGTTGGAGCCTTAGATTTTCGATTAGTGACTGGTAGAATGATTTCAATGCCCTAAAATCACTTCCCTGCGCGAACAGACATCAATAGCATAGAGCAGAAATTAGAAATGTTAATGAAATTGGCCACATATAAAAGCGCGTCACAGCTTGAAACAGAGAGCGCTGACTCAGACAAACCACCTAGCCCGACGGCAAGAGTGTGCTGCCCAAGACCCGTAGGTCTTGGGTTCGAACCCCACAATTCCACCCTCCACCGTTGTTAATAAAAGAACTGCTGACTCGTTACTGATTCAATATCTAAGCAAAATACCAATTAATCTACAAAGAATGGGAATGGGGTAGCATATGTGATCTTTAAGAGCAAACCCAGATAACTTTCTGGTATGAAAGGAATGCAACTTTCTATAAAACAGAATTTAAATAAAAATGGCACCCAAATGAAAAGTAACATGCAGAAAAGGATAAGAATCAATGATTTATGACTCTTAGTTGAAGTGCAACAACTTGATAACATTTTAGTCAGAAATGCACCAACTTGATAATGTGCATGTAGTAGTTAAAACGAGATTTCAGAAATGAAAAACTTTTGGGCAGCAAAAATTAAATTCCACAAAGTTACCTGCAACTTTTGGCAGTATTGCTGTGCCAATTCTTGAGGACAGTGTGCAGATGGAAAGCCTTTGGATACAAAATGGAAAAGAAAATCATTACCAAATTTCTCATACATGACCTTCTGTGCCTGAACAATTTCTCCAAACAGAACAAGCTGCCACACATGTAGAATACAGTCATCAAGAGCAAGAACAAAGCACTAAACAAGTATATACGACTTTTATCGTCTAAAACTTGTGGAGCTAGCTGTTCTCAGATAAGTTTCCCACCCATGTTTGCCATCAAAAGGAATAAACAAGGAAATTCTCTTGCCGGGGTTAAAAGTATAAAAACGACAGGGATAGGGAAGTACAGGGGGTAGGGCGTCCGCAAAGGCAATATTATTTGACAACATAAAGAATAGATAAAAAGTGTTAGCTAGCATATATCCAATAAAAAGAGCATGAAAAAATAGAGCGTAGTACTCACAGTATTAGCGTCATGGAACTCAAAAGATTTGTCAAGAACACTGTACAGGCAACAGTTTGTTGCAAATGTCTCAATTATGAAACTTTGAAATCCAGGCACCTGAAGTTGTTTCAACATGTTAGAGGCTATAAAACCTACACATAAATACAACTAAGAATTTAGAAATTGAAGATCACATACAAACCTTTTCTTCACCATGAGGTTTGGCACACCAGTCTTTAATCAATCTAATGAATATCTGTACACATGCCTGTATTGCAAAGGAATCAAAATGTTACACTAAGTAAACAATTGTTTTTGATATTTCAAAAGGCCAGATCCTTAAACTGATCAAAATTAGTGTCGGGCACACCTTTCTTATCAGAATATCCTTGTGATTACAAGCTGTATACAGTAGTAACTGCATCAAGTTATCCAAGTAGCCCCTACTTTGCGGCGAAAGGAAGACAGAAGATAAATCATGTGTTGCTATCACATGAAGGAATGTGTACAGTGTTTTCTGAAGTTCTTGTAGTTCACGGATTTCCTGCAAGAGAGGCATGCAGTGATTACTTAATATCACAACATTATTTTAATGGAATACTAGAGAAAAGAAAATATAACAATGCAAAAGTAACAAGGCAAGTTTTAAGCACCAAAACTTTAACGAAATCCATCGATGCAATGCAGATGCTGCTGGCAAGAGATATTGCTGGATATTATTTCCATACCTCAGTATTGGTTCCTGGTCCAGAAGGAAATGCATCCTTTGGAATGACATTCAAAATCCTGCCAGCAATGGCCGGAAAAACTTGGTCCACTATATCACGAACTGAGGTGTTGAATTTGCAAATAAGTTGATTAAGTAGCACAAGAAAACTAACCATTTCCTTTGGCTGGAATACAATATATCATAAAGTCAGGTCTTCATATCGTCAAATTATGACATGTAAGAGAAGCCATGATTAGCATGGTTATCATGACTCATATTTCCAAGAAAGGTTCCGTCAGGGTTTGACACCCTGACTTGGGCAAAAGGAAAATACTTCCCTCTTACACTACAATATGTATGCAAGTTAGCAATGAGGCAACTGTTCGGAACAACAAATTCCAATATTTTCCAAAATCGTACCAATTTTTGGGTCACAAATATTGAAGGAAAAAGTTGTTCTTCTAAGAGTAGACATCATAAAACTAATTTAGCAGACAAGGAACAGTTTTCTTTTACCTCACATTCTGCCAGCAATTGCTCCAATGCCTTTGGAAGGTATGGAAATACAGAAGCACCTAAAGTGTCCACCATTCTATGTATAAAGGATGTAACCTGAGTGCCACGAATTCTAGTTTAGGCTTTCATTCATAGTTATTAGAAAAGAAACATAGCTCCACAACTTACTCTTACCTTAACCCTGAGAGGCTCTACCCTCGGGAATACAACAAGGATTTGTAGAAGAACATCCAATGTCTGGAACATGAGGAAACCAGGTTTAAGACAGGGAAAATGCAGAGCAATTACAGAGCAGGAGTATTCTTTCTAGTAGAGACAGTACCCATACAAATTACCCAGAGTACATGATAAATAATTAAACTAAAGGAATCAAAAAATCTGAAATGTAATTGTAGATGAAAACAATAGTAATTTAATTATAACAGTAAATCATGATAAATATCTTAATCTTAATTATGTATGACATCATCGACTAGAAAACATAAAAGGGCCACACCGTCATAAAAGATGAATTATTGTAAAATTGAACTAATATTCATGAACTCCTTGGGTTTTTATACATTGAAACAAGGATCCGAGATAGCATGCCGTGCACATTACACGAAACAATAAACATAAAAAAAGTACCAACCTGCTTAAACATGAGACCTAACGCAGGACGACTTGCATTTACAAGGCGCTCACTGAAACCCTGGATACAAATTGAAAATGTGAGGCCAGACTACATATCTATGAACAAATTTTGCATAAGCAGTTAAAGATTTTAATAAAGAAGCTTCAATGCATGCTTGATACGTTTACCGTGTAATTTGATATTTTAATGCAAAAACGACGGCCCAAGAAGAATGGTATACTTTAAGCTACTACAAAGAACTATAGCATCATAACCCATTTACTTTAATAAAATATCTGGTTCCAAAGTAAGAATAAATAAAAGTGATTAAAAAGGAAATATTTGAACAAATTAGCTTTTTTGTAAGGTTAAAGAATAGGAAAGGAAAGAACCTTGCTAAGTGCATTAATGGCCATGATTATTTGCTGAATATTTACAATTTTTGCCGGAGAATCTTCTGAGGCATTCATCAGCAAAATTTCAACCTGGATCAAACAAAGAATTCAAAATGAAACCCAAATGGTTACAAATTAGGCATAAGTAACATATGCAGAAGCAGACCACCTTAGAGCACATATAGCAGCAAACAATTGTTCATTAGAAAATAACTATAAGGAGTGGAGTGGCTTGAACTAAGAATACAAAAATAAATGCTAGATGGAAACCAATACTAAAGAATACAAATAAATTTTCAAGAACCTGCAAAAACTATGTATAACCTGGTGACAAAGAGGCGTAAGCAACGAAGAGAGGTAGTCAGCTTGTTTTTGCAGTGGAACGTCTTCCATGCCGATCAACAAACCGATTGCCTGTGCATAAAATATAAAACAATAAAACTAAAAAATCAATAATGAACATTTGTTTTTTTGACTGTTTGACAATAAGGGTTAAATATCTATATAACTTACGCATATGTATCTAATCCAAAGCAAGAAGAAGAAACAAAGAGGAGGGGAGGAAGCACCTCAAAAATGTGGCTACCATCTTCAGCCGCTGAAACATCATTGGCTGCATAATCTGTTGCCGTAAACCGAGTAACTGTATCCTGAAGGCTCTGCTAATTCATAACAACGATATTTAAGACACAATATTCATATTTGAAGAAAATTTGTTCGAGTGACTAGTAGAAAGTAGATTATCTGTTTAGTACCTGTAAAATCCTCTCTATGTAAGGCACAAGCTTTGATTTCAACAATTTCACAACCCTCATGAATAAATAACTCGCTCTACGACTGACATGGATGTTTGAATGGTGTATTCCTCTCTCATCTAGAAAGGCGGCCAGAACCATGGGGATATATTGTGTATTCTCCTGAACGAACTTCATATATCTCGTCATCGTCTCCAAATACACAAGAGCAACTAACCTATTAGAATGGCAAGGAAACCTTGCTGAAAGGAGCATTGTAACCAATTCACCCAAAATTCCACTTCCAGTTTTCATGGCTTCTTCACTCAATGATTCCCCAAGAGCATACAAGAGAGAAAGTGCAGCTTCCACTTCTTCAACGTTTATTTCAGGTGAAGATGCAACAGCACTAGCTAAAGAATTTCTGATAAATATTTGAGTAACCTCTGGTGCCACACGACCTATACTACGCAGCAACACAAATAAGTCCTTTCTAAATTCAACCATCCTATCTTCCTCTTCTCTTCCAATCTTATCCAAGATGTCAAGACTATTCCTGTATATAGGATCATAGCGAATTTGAGTATGGATGATTTCCAATATCTGGCCCACATGATGGGCTTGTTTCTCCCTTAATGGAGAAAGGGTCTTCATAGTGGCAACATAACCTGAAAGAAATTGAACAATACTAAATGTAGCATCCACTTCGCAATTCTGCATTACATAGAAAACTGAGGGCAAAACCTCATTCAAAAGCTCCAACGAAACACTCTTCGCATCTTCGGTAGTCAGCCGTTTATAGCAATCCAAAACCTCCACAGCATACCCAGTAATTAATTCAGCTATTTTTGAAACCAACTCTGGGTCACTATCCCCGGTTACCATGGAAAACACCCTACTAATTTGAAGAGACTTCAAAATTGTCAACTTCGATTGTGGATCCATCCTCTTAGAAACCACAGCCAACAGACATCCGGCTGCTGCACCCTGGAGCTGCTCGAATCCCCCGTCAGCCAGTAGCAAGTCAAATAACAACGGAATAAAAGCATCATTCACAACCAGCCCAATATCAATCCATGAAATATACTTCCTCATTGAATCTAACACACTAGAACATATCTCTGGATCAGAATTCCTATACATAGAAACAATGTCATACCATGCTCTGACAATCTGACTCACACATTGCTGCCTCATTGCATCCTTAACACGCCCCGCCACTCCCAACTCTCCGGGAGTCCGAGGATAATCTGTACTAATTAGTTCATCATCCAGTGCATTCAAAACCCGACAAAACATATCAATGACGATAGCCCCTTTACTCAAATGAGCCAAAAAATCAATAAACACAGACGACCAAATTAACGGATACTCAAAATAAATCAAAGTAACCAAAACTTGAGCAAGCTTATTCTTTATAAAAGCAGGACCCTCTAAAACCCTAACAGCATTACTATCATCAATAGAATCAAAACAGCAGATAGAAAAAACTGATTTCCTAACAAAATCCTTATCTTCTAAACTCAAAATACCATACTTTACCCTAATAACTTCATGAAGAGTCTGTAAACACCAAAACTGAACTTGCATAAGATTGGAATAACACAATTTCTCAACACATATCCTGCATATATTCGGGGTGTCCTTAATCTGCTGACAATAAGAAACAGCTTGTGATTTTAAAGCAGAATCAATAGACCCCGATTCATCAAAACTAATAAGTATTGCTTTTTCAAGATCATCCATTGATTAAAGTAAAAGAAGAAAACCCAGAAACCAATGAATCGATTCTTGCTTAAAGGTGGGATATTTACTGCTTCCAAGTTGTGGGTTTTGAAGGGTTTTGAGAAAAAGCTTACCTCTTTCTGTATAATAACAATGTATGAAACTGTAATTATAGTTTTTTGGGCTAGGGTTTTTGGGAAAGAAAGCGAAAACCTAGGCCGTATTGGATTGTGATTAATTTATATAGTTTAGCGACTTGACAAAAAATACGAAGAAAACATGTGGAAAGCGGAAACTGTCGATGACGAGGTGGAGAAGGAGAAGGGAGAGAGGAGTCCCAGTCTGTCTGTCAGCGATACTTGAAATTACTGAATTAGCCCTGTGTTTTTGGAATATTTTCAAAGAGCATATTATGGGCCTTTTTATTTTGCTTTTGGAGGCCTATGATTAATGGATTCGGCGGAATATTAACAAGGAGAATATGTAAATTCGGTGTATTTTTTTTTAAGAAAAGATTTAACAAAAAACTCTAGTGTCCTTAAATTTTAATATTATCTCCGTTTCTAAATTGGTGAGACTGTAGAACTTTTTATTATTTCAAAATAGTTGAAACTTTTGATATTTTGGGTAAATTTATGATGATTTTACCCTTTATCTTTTAGTGGAGGGGAAGAAAAAAAACAATTGTCTAATGGGCTTTATGACATGTACAGCAAAAAAAAATGGAGAGAAAAAGAGAAAAAAAATTGACATCTGCAGGTGTTGACGGTGGAAACAAGAAGAGAGAGAAAACACATGAATAAAGGAAAAAGTTGGTCTAGATGTCAGGTGTGCACAAAATAGGTGCATTTTGTGAGAAATGCAGCCAATATCTCTAATATATTTCGTATAAAATGGTGCATAATGTCTGATATGCACCCAAAATTTATATTCAGTAAAAAAATAACTGACACCCAAAATTTCCGCCTCCAGCTTCCATCATTTCTTTATCTGACAGAGGCGCCCCTTTTTGCTGCTTCAGCGTCCTTTTGGCGGAAGGTGTTTGAGAAATAAACATTTTCTCTCTTCCTTTTAAGGGATTTTTAGGGAGAAAAAATTTAAAAAAAATTTGGGTGAAATAGTAAAAGTCTCACTAATTTAGAAACAGAGTAGTAATATTTTTTGGCTATTTTATTAAAATAAAAGGCTACTATATAATAATTGTACAAAATAATGCAGTAATTATACAACATTTATATAATAAATTTTAAGTTTTGCTACAGTATGACAATTGTATAAAAATTCTACAATAATTATATTTGTCTTTTTTTATTTTTAATTTTTTAATTAAATAAATTAATCAAGTGTCTTTTTATAAAATAAATTAATCAAGTGTCCGTTTTTCTTAAGTTATCATTTTTAACATTTTGATGGACAATGAGAAGTTTCTTCTAATTATTTTAATTATTAAGACCATTTTCTTAAAGTTCCTTATTAATAAATAAATTCATGTCATGTGTGAATTTTATTCCCTATATAATGCTCTCAGCTTTTTATTGGATTTTTTGAATTTTTCCACTTGTAATGTCACTATATAAATGTCGAATTTTAATTTAATTACTATACTAATTATTTATTTTTGTTAAAAAAAAAAACTATACTATTATTTATGATCTCCCATATGAATTTCATTGCAGTCCTCTTAATTTAGTATGATTCAATTGGTTTTTTTTATTTTTATTATAAAATTTTTTCCTTATAGCGGAAAATCAATATCTTATTTGCTTGCTAATTGATTATTGAACTATAACAGTTTCATTTAGTAGGTGCTTAACAAGCCAACTAGCCAATTTAATTGGAACAATGCTTAACAAGCCAAATAGCAATGTATAAATTAGGATAAATGACATAAAAGGCCATTTTAAAATTTTCAAAATTTTAAAATAATCCTATAAAGTTTTAAGGCTAAAAAGTAGTCTGTCCTATGGAAAAAAAAAAACATTGATTATTCATAAATTATTCATATTCTATTTATAAAATGTGCACAAACTATTCGAAAATTGTTTATGACCTATTTATAGCATATTCATATTTTATTCATAAAATTTTTATAAATTATTCATAGTATGTTTTTTTTTTTTTAATAAAATTCTCAATAACAAAGAGGTTATTTTTGGGCCTAAAAACATAAAATGGGAGCTTTTTTAGAAGAAAAAATTAAAAAGACTATTTTTAGGACAAAAAATCTTAAAGGAACTATATACGTCCAAATTCCTAAAAGAAAGTTATATAAAAGCTTTTCCCTATAAATTATCATCCCTACCAAAAAATATTGGACGCTGCAGTTATTGGCTTTTAGCCAACTCTCATTCCATAAAGGCCAATAGGTTTTATTTGGGGTTATTTTGGATTTATCCATAAATTTAGTTAGCTATTGTGCCTCTTCTAATCGCAACCAACCGGCGAACGAAGGGTACTGATTGAAAACCCTCATGCCAGTAAATCATCTAGTACCCCCAGAATTGCTATCAAAGCACTGAAAGGTAATGAAATCGCAAACAATATGTGTTGGAGTGCTCATCAGTAAATTACAAAAAACAGTAGGTTTTTATCAAATTTTAGTCAGTAGTAGAGTTTCTAACTAGTTTGATCTAGTTTGATGGAGAATTAGTTAAGATTTCGTTGAATTTCAACACTAGTTTGCTGGAAAATATGAGCCGGCCATTTAAAATTCAAGAAAAACGATTTTCCAGTTAATCTGTTGTGTTTTCATTGCGTTTCAGGTCTCCAATGGCTTGCCGACGTGATTTCAACCACTATACGGTTGAAATCCATTCAGTTTCAAATGATATACGATCGAAAATTACAATTTTTAAATTGTCGAAAAAACAGGTATGCCAGAATCCTTGCCAGGCCATCACTGGCAAAAACTCAGGCCGCTGAAAAAACAACTACATACCCATCATATACTCTATGTATACTTCTACCAACCAATATGATTTTTTGCTATTTTTTTTTTAATTTAGAGTCCTAAAAAGCTCTAAATGTTTCTATTGTCCATTATTTTGCTCAATTCGGAGATTTTGATAATTATTTTAATTATGATGTACGTTTTTATATATATCCCATTTCTAAGGGCATCCTATTTGAAGTGGGGTTTTTGACACAAGGGGTTATTAGAGATAAGGTCAATATTTTTAAACTAAAAGCGGATTTGATCAAGGAAAGTTTTGAAAAATTCAAAATAATTGGCAGTTTATTTGAATATTCTGAGAATATTTTGAAAAAAATTGAATTCAAAAATTCACACAAATTGGCAGAATATCAAATACTAGCCAGATAACCTACCATCGCCGCAACTCTGATGCCTCTCTCCGCCACCTATAGCCAACCGACAAATGAAGAGTTCCGATCGACATCCCAAATCTTTTGGTACCTTCAAAATCAACGTACAGTGGCTAGAAATTATTCGAATTGGCAAACCTAGCTTTGAAAAACTATTGCCAAAAAATCGCGATTTCACCGTAGATAGTTGGAAAACCGCTTTGATCCATGATGGATTGGCAATTTCTTAATGGTTTCCATCGAGTAGAAGGTTGTCAAGGAGTTTCTTTGCA
Organism: Croton laevigatus; assembly: GCA_949640765.1. Taxonomy (NCBI): domain Eukaryota; kingdom Viridiplantae; phylum Streptophyta; class Magnoliopsida; order Malpighiales; family Euphorbiaceae; genus Croton; species Croton laevigatus. The sequence continues at coordinate 20,412 of CATIWJ010069950.1, read as the reverse complement.
ATTTTCGTCAACTTTCAAATAGTAATCCAACGAGTTTCAAAAGAGGTTTGTTGGAGAAGAACGAGGTTTAGCCATACAGTTTCAAATCTGAGATTTCCTAATGACAAACAACGGTTTTTGTCGTGATTTAGTTGGCCAATATGAATATCAGATGATCCATCGAGTATCAGACTCCTTTATGAATTTTTTTTTTTTGTCAATTTTCAGCTAAAAATCAATTTTCAACTCGTTGAAAAGCCGGCAGAAAATCATGGATATTTGTCCCTGGATATTCATTGTCACCAAAAATTAGTCATATCTTTATACCTTTGTAAACTTGTAGCCAGAAATGGCATTTTTGGCTATTATTTTTATTTTTCACCTAAAAACTCTAAATTGCTTTTTTTCTATTATTTTCATGTTTTTGAACTTGTTGGCTATTATTTTTATTTTGGTGGTTATTTTATATATTTCCTTGAATAGCTACAAAATTTTACCACATTCTAAAAAATTGTCATGTTTTTATATAATTAAATTTTGAAATTGCCACTTTTTAATTATAAATAAAATATAAATAGTTTATAAAGATATGATAAATAGACTATAAACAATTTATAAATAAAATAAATATAACTTTTTAAAAATTAAAAACTAAAATATGAGTTTTTAAAAACTAAGAATACAATTAGACTAAAAAGTTGAGTATCTCATATCATCTCTTTGAAGTATATATATATATATTTATCTATTGGGATTTATATAGGAAATGTCGGTTTGTTTTTTTTATCACATGAATAATCAGTTAAAAAAATAGTGAAATATGACATTTTTGTTTAAAAAAATAATAAGAAGAAATGTGTTGACTCAGAGAGTATTTTTATTCCATACCAGATCGAACTTAACACCTAAAACTCATGCAGCAACGTGCTTATCAACTGAATTACCCTTTTCGGTTATTTCACCCAAAACTTCTATAATTTTTTTACTATTATTGCAAGCACCATTATCCACTGAAAATTTCTTTAACTTTTTTTCTTTTTTTTTTTCCTATTAACAGGCAATACTTTTCATACCGTGTGAAACTTTACCGCATGTATAAACTCTTTGTAAAATTGTTGAAAACCTAATTGTAAACTAATGCGCATAGTATTTTTGGGTTGAAGTGATTTTGTTTGTTTTATAAAATGAATTTGCTTCGTAATTATTAGTTGTAGTTTATACCTATATTGGAAATGAATTTTTTTGTCACTACAATCATGTTCTACATTTTTAGAGCTTATTTATATTTTATGACTTTTTATAAAAGAACCCTTTATCCACACGTATGTGTACCAATTCAAAAACTTGGCAATGTATTTGAACCTAATATTGAAATTTTAAACATAAAAAACTATTATTTCTTTTAACGTTTGTTGAAAAAGGGTGTAATATAGCTTTGAAGAGTTTAAAGATGTTTTATAAACCCCCAACATTTGATCACAAACCTATGTAGGAATCATCGGAATACAAGCTTATTTTCATGGTGGCATCGAGTATTTTAGCATTTCATTTCTAAAAAGAGCTAATGATAACTCAACGGTAGCGTGGCCGCAAAGGAACGACGTAAATATCTTGCATGTGTTGTGTATAGCTTGCACGTTAGGAATACACAATCGTTCCTATACGCAATCAAAGCTCTTCTTCTTCACATAAATGGACCAGAGCATTATGCATATTTGCTTGCTTTTCTTACATTTGCATGTGATTTTTCCGTAAACAAAACTTCATGTCTCTTTCCCACAATTATTGAAAATTATAATTTCAACTACATCACATCAATGTCCCTAACTTCTTCAATTCTTTAATTAACAACTTGCATTGAAAAATTCCATCGATTTATTTATTTACTTGTTTGTTTTTGAAATTTATTTAACATGATGAAAATTTGGTACCTCATAAGATTGAGATTCACTTATAATATAGTTGAAGACGTTTAAAGCATATAAGTATTACCCGGTAAATCATAAATTATATTAATATTTTATAATGTAATTATGATCATATTACATTAGAGCGTACCAAAATGTCATTAGTAGTCATAATATTCTATTGGATAAGTTAATTAGATAAATAATTTATAATATAGTAAGATTAATAAAAATGTTATTGTAATTGAGAAAAAGTAAAGTCTTTTTTTTTAATTGAAATTAACCTTAAATGAAAGATATTTTATGCAAGTTTTGAGAGAAGCTTTCTTTGCAAGATGGTGTAACTAAATGATATGACCATGGAACTACTTCTAAAGATGAATTTGTTATCAAAATACATTAAGTTACATTAATTAATTCATATCTAATGGAAGACTAATTCAAGTATTCAATAATTGGAAAGTTCTTCCATGTTGATAAGTCACTTTCACGTAACTAAAAATACGTGAGATCTAGTCCCTTTGTAGTGAACGTTTCAAATTTAATAAAGCATAATAAATAATACGATTTTGTGCTGGGAAAAAAAAAAAATTATGTACGTAGTATATGCCTTTCCAATATGAAATGAATTCAATTGGGGTATGTTTAGGATTGGCCAAAAAATGAAAAATGGGGCGTGTTTGGGAGCAAGAAGAACGGGAGAAAAGTGAAAAAAAAAAATTAAAAGGAAAATGTACTTGTTTCGTTTTATTGACTAGATACATCAAATAAAGTGTACTTTTTTTTAGTAATATTTTCTTTAATATACTTATAAATTCACACATTCAGATATTAACAGAGGATTTGAACTCAGTCTATTAATAAATTGAGATTTTTGTCAAAAACAGAAAAAAATTAATAGACTGAGATAAAAAATTTTACCACCTCTTCTGGCCAAAACCACTTTTTTTTATGACATTCTCTATTTATATGTTCGGTTAATCCAACTTCCAATTTGCAATGTTGAGTTTTTTTTTTTTTTTCCAAAATCAAATCATTGGATTGGTTGTACTAAATTATAAGGCTATGCATGATTTTTGGATAAACCGACTCGGAACTAGTAACTGTAATGAAACCGGGAAAAATTGATATTTTAGGGCCTGAACAGGAACCATTTCGAAACCAAATCGGATTCTTCCTGAGAATGGAACCCAAAATAAAGCATTGATATCTTAGTTTAATTTCTGAATGATTAAGTTTTGATTGTCAAAAAAAAAAAATAATTTTTGTAGTGTTCTGATATTCACTTTGTTGTAGACCATAAGGCAAAGTTGGTTTATTCTATTTCAAATATCAGAAACCAATACTGAAATATGTTTAGTTGGTTAACAGAGTACTAATAATCACTTCTTAAACTAGTACAGAAATGAAGGTTTAATGAAGTTTTTGTTTGCTTATATATGAAAGGAAGATGTTGCGCTTTTTATGGTAACATTCTTTGTTGGTTAATTAATTAACCCACGTATTGTTTTTCAATCACATGAGCAGGCTGCAGGTGTTGTCACTCTTATCTATTTGATCCATTTAAAAATTAGTAGTTCTATATGAAATTGAATGGTGCCATACAAATTGGTAAAGCAAATTATTTTTCAGAGCAACTATTACTTTAAATAAGCAAACAAAGTCTATTTTGTATTCTATCAACAAAAAAATTAATAATTGTATGTGGATTCTCTAAACTTTACGCAAAGGAAATGATGATGCAAAGAAAGGATAGAGACTAGTAAGGGGTCCAATGCAATGCATGATAATAGTAGTAGCTTAGATTGCTATTTCCTCCATCATCACCGCTTAGTAATTTATAATTACAACTTACAAAAATTGGTTCCCTCCACTTATTTTAAAACATGAAAAATGTCAATTAGAACATAGCTTTGTTAGCCATCTTATCTTCTAAAAGAGACGATAGATTATAGAGATATCGAATTCGATTTATGTCATAATACTGTTAACTTTAATTTGGTGATCAGAAGAGGAATAATCCAAATGTGTAGCTCATATTATTTTTCGATTTATTATTAATCCCTTCTACATAATACATTAAAACATGAAAAATAAAATTTTTCAGGGAGTAATATTTGAGAGGGAAGAAATTTTTTTAAAACCAACACAACTGTATGAATTCATTATATTATAAAAATAAACAATAAAATAATAATGCAAAGAAAAATTTATTTTCATTCCCTAATGACTAAATATTAAATTAGTCCTATTAAATTTCAATAACTAAATAATAATGTCAAATTAATAATATTTCATTTAAATAAGAATAATTTACAAATTTATATAAATAATTTAGATTGAATGAATCCATATAACATTATTGATAATATACAAATTTATGTTCTAAAATAAATGTCTCGTTTATCAAATAGGTGTTGTTAATAGCAGTATAACACTCTCTTTTTTTTTTTTTTCAAGCAAAGATCGAGAGTTTGACTATTATGAATGGAAGAAGTATTTACTGTGAGTATTTTCTCCTTAAAGAGTGCCTATTCAGTTCTAGCATGATTAGGTCCAAAAAGTGAACTAAGAACATCTATAGTTTAATCCCAAAAAATAAACTTCCATATACTTGATATATTACACAAAATCAATAGATAAATTAAGAAATAACGAATTAATCGCTTTTTGTCAATATATTGGGAAATAAAATGATAAACAGTTCAAAAATTTTAAAAATCTTTTAAGATATTTTTTTTAGAAAACAAAATTTTTTTAATATGGTTGGTTTGGTGTATGTGAACATCAGGCATATGGTAAAATTTTCAAATATAAGATTTTCACATAAGCATTTTATCGATTAAGTAATTGTTTTTTTCATTTTTATGTTCAATATAAATTATATCTTATAATATTTAATAAAAAAATGCATCAATCTATCTATGAATTTTATAGTATTTAATACCAAAAAAAAAAAAAAAAGCATCAATCTATCTATCTATGAATATACTAAAGCTGAGAGAGAGAAATTTCAACCCGCATCTCTTTGCTGACTATTTGATTTATCTTTTGATTGTTTTATTAGTCTTTGATGCTTTGAAAAACTACAAATCATTTTTTGAGCAAATAATACAAAGTAATATTTTTAATTTTTTACCTCAGTAAAAATGCTAATTTTTTTTTTTTTAATTTTGAGGAGCTACACAAAATATAGATTAAATATCTCCACACTCGATAATTAGGTTTCTAATTCGTAGAATTGATTCCATATCAAAGAGGTTTGAGAGATTACTGAGAGATCAAGCAATTTGGTCAATAGCCGGTTTGCAAATAGTTTATTAAATAATTGATTGCAATTAAAATATGTTGAATAATTTATAGTATAAATGTTTTAAAAAATGCACATTTCCCATTTGACAAATTTAACCTGGCCTTAGTTACATTTGAATATTGACCATCGAGATTCAGAGACTCTGTCACTAGAAAACACAAGAATCTGAGCCATTGAATCCATTGACAAAATCGAATCTGACATAGATTCCCGTTCAAACAAACGGCCGAGATGCATTTTGTCCAAACAAGGAATCCACGTCAGACCAAAACAGAGACACGGGAGCTTGCTCAAGTTGCGGTGGTGGTGGGGATGGGAATTGGGATATGAGCTTTGGCTGAGTCAGCAAGCAACAGTTGCATAACAAACTCGTGGAGTGAGCGTGACAGCCGGTGACAATAGCCAACAAAACCCGCACCTACCCAGCCGTCAGATGAGGACAAGTGTGCAAGCCCAAGGTTGACCATGTGGCTGGTTGAGTCACGACACGTGGTGAGAACTGTGCTTCACGGAACCTGAATTTTAACGTTAACGTTAAACGACAACAAGGTGTAAAGAAATTAGAAGTAACGAGTACATATAGACTCCCAAAGTTCTAGACCACCTCTCGAATATGGTGGAGTATTGCTACCCTTTTTATTAATATTAATACTAGTAATTCTCAATAATACCCCTTTAATTTTAACATCTTTTTCAATTAATAAATAAGGTTGAAATATTCTTTTAGAACTACAATTTTAGTTAAAATAAAAATACTAAAAAATTTATACAAAATGAAAAAAAAAAAAAAATTGATACATGTCAAACCACATGTTGATTCAGCTTAAAGCATTTTATGAAATGCTGTACTACGATGAATTATGAATTATCTAATTATGTATTAACGGTTAGAACTGTATGACTGAAATCTATTTTTTAATTTATTTTTTCTTTTGTCTAAACATATCGGTAATCTAATATTAATCAACTTAAATCATCGATTTCGAACCATTCTATGAACTATAATAGTCAATTCATGATACATACTAGTTTCGTTCTATTATCATGACGTATCGTGAATTATTAGTTGTTATATAAAAACTAACCATTGGTGAATCATGACCAAGTATACTCATATTTGTTTCAATATTATGTAATCATAAATATTGAGCATGTTAAATATTTAAATATATCCAAATGGATAAGTATAGTCTCTTACTTCAATGCTAAAAAAATACGTATAAAAATGGATAAAAAAAGTCAAAATAAAAAGGTATATCCTAAAAATATATATATTTTCTTTAAAAAAAAAAGAGAAATGTGGAAATTAAATAAATAAGAATAGGATAAAAATGAATTGCAAGTTAATAAATATCCAATTAAAGTTTGTGAATTTTCTTTTTAGGTAAACCCAAAGAAGCCAAATAGAAAAAAAAAAAAAGGTATTGTTATATACATTTTTTGCATATATATATATATTGGAATATTGGGCATCACACAACAATCAAAAGCATGATTTTTATAAAGATTCAGTGTGGAAAGGAATCCTAATCCTCAAAATGATTCTTATTGCCATAATACAGTAAAAAAGAACAAATATCAGCATGTGGCCCCTTTATCCAGCTATGATTTCTTCTAGAAGCAAAATCGGATTAGGACTCAGAAGCCATAAAATGCCCAATCCAACAAAAAGACTAATTAACTACTATTAATAGTTAATTAATTAATTAGTATGCTAATAATTTAATAAAACTTGTTTAAATATAGGATTAGAGGGATAAGGTATGGAAGATAAAGTTAAAAAATGTGGAATTATTGGACTTACTTTCAAGTTTTGAAATGAATCCCATTAAATAATTAATTAATACTACGTACTATAATATAATATATTAGAGTTCTTATTAGTCATTGTTGATTTTAGTTATATATATATATATTTATGGGAAGTTTGTTTTGTCATCTTTTATTTGTTGATGCTTTTTATTGTTTCTTGTCTTCATAAGGATAAACCAATAATTATTAACAAAGAAAACCAATAAATGTATTAGCCTTTATAAATTATTCAGCATTTGGAAAGAGTTATTTTTTAGATAATATTTTTAAGTTAATTTTAAGTTATAAATTATTTTAAAATAAGTAAAAATTTTTTTTTATAAATGTAAAAATAAGTAATTTATAAACAGAAAATAGAAAAATTCCAAAATATTGCAATTATATTAGTTTTAAAGTTTTTTTAAAACAAAAATAGTAAAAAAAAAGTCTTAAAGTTATAAAGGGAAAATTATTTTTTTAAAAAGCTATAAAGGGAGGAAAAATTGAAATAGACTAATAATTCATATGTCGTTTCAATTTCTTGTTAATGGACATATAATAATTCCTTAATCACAGCTTAACATGATCAAAATTTAAGATGGAGTTCGTTTCTATAGTTGTTATTTTAAAAATGCAAAATTCCTCAAGAAATAAAAATAGAGGTAGAGCTGTCCCTTGCAATTATCAAACTAAAAAAAGTTATTTAATAAGAATATTCTTTAAATAAAAATAGAAAAATGATAAAAATAAGGAAATTATTATTATCCAAATTATTATTATTATTATTATCCAAATTGATAATAAATTATTATTATCCAAATTCTAATAGATAACAAAAAAAAAAAATACAATAATGTAAAAAAATAAAATACAGTTGCAAAATACTCGTTATTTCAGTTAATCACCAAGGGCAGAACCGTACTTTCACTATTCCTTTCCACGGCCGCTGAGCAATTAAGAGCAGAAGCAGAGAGGAGGAGAAGAGAGAATTAGATTTTCGAAGGAAAAAGAAAAGAAAGCTCCTTTCGTCGTCCTCTCTCTATCTGTACAAAATCCAGCCTTCTTTGACTCTTCTTTGCTTTCAATTTTAGGGCCTAATTTCTGTAAATTCTCTCTTGTTTACTCTGTGTGTTCATTCTTCCTTAAACAAAAAGTCAAAAGGAAAAATCTTTATAAATTTATATCTACTGTTGCTTCTGTTCTTATTGTTGTTGTTGTTCTTTTTTCATCTCGAGAACAAGAAAATTTCTCTCTTCAATTCTTCATTTCTTGTATATATATATATAGGTATAAAAGACTATAAGAACAGTTTTGGGTCTTCTGGGGATTTTTCATCCATCACGATCCAATTGGATCTGTAGAAAAAATAAGTTAAAAACCACAGGGTCTGAGATTAAATTCGTGGGTTTTGGAAGATAATTAGTGGGTCTTCGTTAAAATTCTACTCAAGTGAACAATTTGCTTGATTTGGGTTCTTTTGGGGTTGTAATCTAAACCTAAAAAACCGAGTCTTTATGGCGGTTTCGACAATAGCTTTATATGCAAGCCCCACTAGCAGTGTCTGTTCAGCACCGCATCCTTGCCAAATCAATGCTCATACGACTTATGATTTTGATTTGAACTCGAGATCTTCATCGACAGCTTCGTCTACTGCAACTTCTTCGCAGAAATCTGTGGTCGGAGGCTTGTCGTGTCTGTTTTCGTCTTCAACTGTGAAACATTCGCCGTTTACAGGAGACAGAGAGGAGTTAGGGTCTTTGTGGCGTGATAGAGGGGAGGATTTTAAGGAATTGAGCAGTTCATTTCGATTTTCACCGAGTAAATATGTTGGTGGGTCTTCTGTGAAGAAAGACCAGAGTCCAATTTCGGTGTTGCAGGGTCCAGTTTCGTGTTCTAGTAGTCCTCCTATGAGGATTGGCCGCGAAAGGAGTTCTGAGGTGGGTTTCCAGAGCTCAATTCATGGCTCATTTCGCTGTTCTGGTGGAGCTAGTAGCTTGTTTAATGGGTTTGTAAGGCATGCGTTAGGATCATGTGTTGATTATGATTCGCCTACTTTTGAGGTTCAGAATGCTGGCACCGAAATGGGTTCTTCCTCTGTTGCTGTGGATGATTTGACATTCAACATGGAAGATACCTTTGTAGATGCTAATAATGAGCCTTATGCCAAAGAATTACTGTTAGGTGCTCAAATGAGGCACAAGATCTTTTGTGAAGAATTTGTAATTAAGGCTTTCTATGAAGCTGAGAAGGCACATAGAGGACAGGTAAGTTTAGAATTTGGATTTTGCTGTTTCTTTGTAGTTTTGTGGGGTTTGAGAATATTTCTTTTGTTCTTTCTCATAGATGCGGGCAAGTGGAGATCCATATTTGCAGCATTGTGTGGAGACTGCAGTTTTGCTCGCAATGATTGGAGCTAACTCTACAGTGGTTGCTGCAGGGCTTTTACACGATACTATTGACGATTCTTTTTTAAGTTATGACTATATATTTAGGACATTTGGAGCTGGGGTTGCTGATTTAGTGGAAGGGGTAAGAGACTTAGCTCTTCTTATTCAATCTTCATGAAAGAAAATGTTAATTTATGCTTTTACTAGATAAGCAATATCCAATCTTGCAAATTGTTTAATTTGGAAAATTCACATTCAATAGGATCTGCATTTGATCAATTGAAGAAGTGTGCATTAGTTAATGTCTCTTTTAGTCTGGTTCGGTGTAGAAAGTTACTGCCTTTGAATTTGGTAAGGTTGATTGTGTCATATTTAGGTTTGATTCTTGTATTTCAGGATTTTCGTGGATGGAAGAGCTCTCTTTTATCCTTCCTACTAATCAAAACTGGTCATGGTATTCATTGTCATATTGTCTCTTGGATCTTTCTTTACTTCACTTTTCTACATTTATCTATTAATTTTTGAAATTACGGAAAAGATCTTTTTTAACTTATGTTTGGAAAACTCCTTTTACCCTTAAAAATGAACTAGACTAGGCTTCCTTTAACATTCCCTTTTCAGTTACTTCTTAGTGTTCCAAGCCTTTTCTACAATATGTGCCAACCTATAGAAATTGATCTAAATTTCCCTTTTGATGGGCATGCTGATACTTTTCTGGGGTCTGACAGACATGTCGTTATACAGTAGCTAATGTTGATTAAATCTTGAAGCTTGTGTATCTTGTCTTTAAAATATCCATCAAATTAAGAAATATTTGAAAGAACTGTTTCCTATTGGTGTTATTTTTTGTGAATGGATTGAGTTAATATATTTGAATCATCTAATAGAGTTTCTCTGTCATTTTCAATCAGGTGTCCAAGCTAAGTCACTTGAGTAAGCTTGCACGTGAGAACAATACAGCAAGCAAGACTGTGGAAGCAGATCGCTTGCATACTATGTTCCTTGCTATGGCTGATGCAAGGGCTGTTCTGATAAAGTTAGCTGATCGATTGCATAATATGATGACATTAGATGCATTGCCTTTGATCAAGCAACAGAGGTTTGCTAAGGAGACTTTGGAGATATTTGCACCATTGGCAAACCGTTTAGGAATCTCTAGTTGGAAGGAACAACTAGAGAATCTGTGTTTTAAGTATCTTAACCCCGATCAACACAGGGATTTGTCCTCTAGACTTGTGGATTCCTTCGATGAGGCAATGATTACTTCTGCTACCGAGAAACTAGAACAAGCTCTTAAGGATGAAAATATTTCATACCATGTGCTGTCTGGAAGGCATAAAAGCTTGTATAGCATCTACTGCAAAATGTTGAAGTATGTTCTCTCTCTTTCACATACTTTCTTGCTTTGAATAGGAGACATGTCTTTTAAAATAAAGACTCTGGATGTGACTTTCTAACAGTTATAATTTTGTAATCAACCAAGCAGTCACTTGAATTGTAGTAACCATGGATATCAGCGACATTATTGTTGTTGTTGTGTTGCGCCAGCTTTTGCTTAGATGCTAATCATAGGCTTCTCGGTTTCTTTGATGGAAGTAATGTTTTCTAACAATAGTGTGCGAGCAAGCATACTTAGTGTTGAAAAAAAAAAAATTAACGAGAATGGAAAATTTTTTCACCAACTAATGGTGGAAACTTCTTTTGGCCAAGTATTTGGTTAGTGTCATTAGGTATTGTTTAGCATGTGTGATTCTTATATTGATGTTGCTTGTTTAAATTTGTGTAGGAAGAAGCTGAACATGGATGAGATTCATGATATTCATGGACTTCGACTAATTGTTGAAAACAAGGAAGATTGCTATAGGGCTTTAAGAGTCGTTCACCAGTTATGGTCTGAGGTACCTGGAAAGTTTAAAGACTACATAACTCAACCCAAGTTCAACGGGTATGAATGTGTTAGCTTATCAGTTCATGTGCTATTGATTTTAGTATTATTTCTAATAATTATTTTTCTAACTTTAATTCTGATCTGTAGGTATCAATCTCTCCATACTGTTGTACGATCTGAAGGCATGGTCCCACTTGAGGTTCAAATTAGGACAAAGGAGATGCATTTGCAGGCTGAGTTTGGATTTGCAGCGCATTGGAGGTACAAGGAAGGCGATTGCAAGCACTCTTCATTTGTGCTTCAGATGGTTGAGTGGGCACGATGGGTTGTCACGTGGCACTGTGAAACAATGAACAAGGATCGATCTTGCATTGGCTATGCTGATTCTGTAAAACCTCCCTGTTCATTCCCTACACATGCTGATGATTGCCCATATTCTTACATGCCTCACCTTGGCCAGGATATACCTCTCTTCGTCATTATGATTGAGAATGATAAGGTTTGATTCTTTCATTTCTGTGAGCTTACTATAAAGTGTTGACACGATTGGTATTTAGATGACTAAATGTTTGGTTTGGTTCTGAGCATTGAATATGTTCACTTGTTGGGAATTTTGCAGATGTCAGTTCAAGAATTTCCTGCAAACTCAACTGTGATGGATTTGCTGCAAAGGGCTGGTCGGGGAAGCTCAAGGTGGTCTCCATATGGGTTCCCTCTGAAGGAAGAATTAAGGCCAAGGTTGAATCACAAGCCATTGAGTGATCCCACCTGCAGGTTGAATATGGGGGATGTGGTGGAGCTGACTCCGGCCATACCAGACAAATCATTGACAGAGTGCAGGGAAGAGATTCAGCGCATGTACGACCGAGGATTTACCACTGTTACAAGCACAACAGCCGGGAGTGGGTTGAGAAGTTGATCGATCAGTATCACTCAAGTAGCATATCATTTAATGACGATTGGTTATTCTTGTACGTACACATATCTCTGTATAGAACAGCTACGTGGATCTGGTAATGAGGACACGATGACTAACTGAATTCAAAAAAAAAAAAAAAAAAAAGAAAAAAAGGAAAAGAACTGTTCAAAGGATTTGATTTCGAAGTTCTCAAAGTGAAATTGATGTCTGTTGTTCTCTAGTTATTTTTATGCCTTCCTATGCGGATGGCAGAATTGTACTCAGGAATTTGCCTATCAATTTAAATGGAATACAACCTGTTACAAAAAAAATTGTTTGTTCATGGTTTTATATCCTGTTCAAGGGCTTAAAAAGGTAAGTCTATTGTGCTTGAAAGCTTTAATGGCTTAAAAAAGGTACAAGCAAAGAACTCTAGAGATGCCCAAACAATATGTGCCAAGAGTGAATAAGAAATCATTTCGCTGCATATGCTAAATTTCCATGAAAGAGAGTGAATATATAATAAGGAGCAATTACATGAAGAAAAGGAGTAAATAACTAAGTTCCTTTCCGACATTTCCTTCTCAATTAGTACACCAACTTAATTCCATTTCAATATACAAACAAGACGGAATCCTTAAAATTCAAACTATGAGGCTGTGAGATTCTCATTTGGGACGTTTACTAAGAGGAAAAGATACTCTCTGAGAATTATTAACCGGGACCTCCGTCTTTGGTTCTTGAGATGAGCTGGGATCAGCACTTTCTTCATCATCCTCAGTTTCTTCCACAGCCTGTGCAGGCTGCTTCTTTGGGATAGCCAATTGATAGTTTGGATTAATCAAGGTGTCCTGCTCTGGTGGAAGTGGAGTACCAACACCAGCTATTGACTTCGGCAATGGGATTTTGTTTCTGTTTCTAGCCAATTCTAGTAAAACCTGATGAATTGCAATTCAAATGCATAAAGTTAACTTTTGAAAGAGTATCAAAGAAACCAACACTATATTCCGATCAAATATCACATCTTCAACAATGCATCTAATTCAAGTTCAGAAGTTTTTTTTCAAAAAAAAAAAAAAATCTACTCTAATTGATGAAAAAAATACAAGGATAATTCAGCCAATAACAAAAAAATTTCCAACCCTTGAGCAATGTTGGTAAGCCATAATGTAATGGTAATGATGATTACTTCAAGTTCGAACCCAAATTTTAATTAAATCTTCAAACAATGCATCAATATTTAAGTTCAGGAGTTAACAGAATCCTAATATATGGATGCAAAACACAAGAATAACATATCCTATAACCAAAATTTCCAACTCTTGGGGCGATGTTGCTAAGCTATAGTTCATTGTAATGGTGATTACTACAACTTCAATACCAGTTTGTGGAGAAGATAGGTATCATTAAACATAACATAAAAAGTTGTATCGAATTGTAAGATTCTTTTAACACTGACTAAAATTGAGGATTGGAAAGTACCAAATACCAAAAGATTCAATCCATGATGCATTATTGCTATGGAAAATGAAGATAAGATTTCTAGCAATAAAGATCACCACTTACTTCTCTCGGAGGCGGTTGTGAGAAGCTGAAATTGACTTTGGATTGAATAGCAAGCTTAACGTCATCACAATCAATGGCAGATTTGCCAGCATGCTCTGAGTAAACCTGAGCATCTGTCAATACATCAACAACATAACGATACCATAACTCCAAAAACTGATGTATAACACGAGGTTCATAATCCTCCACTCCCATTGATTTCAGTAGGGATTTTACAATCTTTGCATCTCTTGGCAAATCCTCTTCTCCCTCTGCCATTCTCTGAAAAACCATTGCCAGTTTTAGACAACTCAATGTGTAGTCAATACAAGAAATTTAGTTCCTATACAGATTCGATTGCAAGTTCAAACAAAGAATGAAAGTCATAGCAGAAATTTGCTAAAAAAACATTATACAAAACAGCCGTGACATAGCCAGGATTTCACAACAGAGGGGTCCAATTTAAATTTACACTTCAAAACTAATAATAGATACAAAATAAGAGATGTAAAAGTAAAATTAATTAATAACAGAATTTCAAAATGATGGAATAAGCATTAAATTAAAAAATAAATTATAACAATAACAGTGGAAAAGCAACCATTAAAATTGCATTTGAAAATTGTCAATAAGCAATTTTTATAATTTCTTACTCTACTTTTAACAATGCTTATAAAAAGGCCAATTTTTTTTTTTTTTTATCCAAGATATATATCATTCCATTAACTCTGCATATTACAAATCATATCAAAATGGGCATAGCCATTACAAGCAAAAGCAGGATTTAAGCTCGCCTTCGCCAAATTGTGAGCAAAACAATTAAAATTCCTAGCTATATAAGTACAATGCACTGAGTCAATGATTCTAAGAGCCTTCTTGTCTTCGAAGTTCTATAAGCAATAAGAACTGCATTTGAAAATTGTCAATAAGCAATTTTTTATAATTTCTTACTGTACTTTTAACTATGCTTATAAAAAGGCCAAATTTTGTAACCAATATCACTGCGATTCATTTCTCATTATCTAAAAACAATGCAGACTTTTATTTTCAGTTAAAGCAGGAAAAGAAGTCTTTCTTTGATTCAATCAAGCTACAACTAGGCACCATAGACAAATTTTTATCTTTCATCGACTCCCTAACTATATCAGCCTCATATTCGACAACAACACATAGTAATCACCTGATTTTGTCCCTATTTCATAGACCCACATATATTAAATCAGAAAACTCCAATTGCCCAAAATTAAAAATTAGGTTTTTGAAGCAAATTTCAGAAATTTTAACTTTTTCATCTAAATTCATACTCAAATAGTAATTAAACAGCAAGCCCATCAAAAAATAAACACCAATCAATGAAAGAAAGGGATAAATTAAAGAAATTAACATAAAACTTGCCTTCAAATCTTGGCTTGACAGATTGTGAGAACTGAAGAAACTAGCAAGCAGAAAGAAGGAAAGAAGGGATTAAGGGAATTCGTGCTCGCCAGAGGCACTGCAGCGGTAGTAAGATGATGGTCGGAATAATGAAGAAGGAAAAGGTTGAGCGAAGTGAAGAAGCATACATGAGGAAGGAAAGCCGTGTTTTTCTTTTAGGTTTAGGCAAAAGCTCCAGCGTTTCTGTTTTTGTAATTATATTATAAATATGCATATGGTCAAATAGGATTATAGTTTCTTTATAAAACACAATACAATATGAAACCCAATAATAAAACAAGATTAGAGAACTATTTAGTAGAAGTATAAAACTAAAGATCTCAGAAACCAGAAAAACGAAAGAAGTAAATCAACATAAAGACTACATTTTTAGTAGCTGAATAAGAAAAAAGAAAAAATAGGATGGCTAAATCAAAATCAGTTCAACTCAGAAAAATGCTCAAATTCAAAATCAGATCATCAGCAAGAACACAAATTTCTACTGAAACAACTACACAAATAATAAACACTGCCAAAAAACAACCATATCCCACACAAGAAATCAAAATCACTGCAACAATTTTCACATAGAAATTTTCACCATAGCATCAAATCGCAACAACCATAAAAAACATCTAAAAAAATCGCACAATCATCCATTAATTTACAAAAAATTTAAAAATTACAACGGAAACAAACCAAAATAGCAAAATTAACTAACCTTTTCGACTTTTTGATCGAAGATATACTGACTAACTACTGAGGAACTGATGAAAGGACGTCAGAGATGCCGGCCTACGGTGATCGAACGATTGAACAGCGACGAATTTGGGGGGGTAGGAATGGGAACTAAGATCGATGTTAGGGAGACAGAACAGAACAGAAAAGAAAAGAAAATTGGGTAGACAAGCAGTAGGAGGATGCGTTCCGTCTGTGTTTCGATCTAGGGATTTAGCAATTTGGGCCCAATTGATGATACGGTGCGTACTGGGGAATAGACAATTAAAAAGCGGGAAAAAGTACTCTAAAATCCCAGAATTATTACGTAATTTATTACTTAGTCCCTCCTGTTTCAAAACTAACTAAAACATACCAAAATCTTACAACTGCATATCTTAACTCAATCGCACGTACCAAATTCTTCTTCTTCTTCTAATTTTTAAAAAGAGAAATCTAATGAGAGGAAGTCTTTGAATTAGAGTTGAGTAGCAAGCAGATCGATCTGTCTATTCTTTTTCATTTTTGTGTTGGATTGTTGAGTTTTTAGTTTGTCGGTTGTGGTTTTAAGGTCTTTGGCAATGGATGGAAGTGAGTGGTGGTGGAGTGGAGGGTGAAAAGAAGAAGAAGGAGGCTGAAGGAGGAGGAGGTGAAGTTAAGTCTAAGTGAAAAATGAAAACTGCTTCTTAGCTTGAGATTCTGGAAAAAACTTGTGCTACTTTCTTTCTTTCTTTTTTTTTGGCGATCTGCTGCTTTTTCTTTTCTTTTTGCTTTGTAATTTAATTTAATTTGAGGAATTGATGGAATGAATGAAATAATAGTGTTTGCCAAATTGGAGTTGTGATTTTGATTTAGGATTTTTGCAGATTAAAATTGGAATTTGGTTTTCAATTTTAAAACCAAAACGAGGGGAATCGAATCGAATATTGCGGTTTGGTTGATATTCGGTTTTCACATCCATCGGTTAAAAAAAAGACTGTTTTTTATCGATTCTTCATTTTCAGTTCGATTGGTCGAACTGAATTTGCTCACCCCTAGTTGCAATTCCTTAGTTTTATCTTTTATTTTTTAAAATTATTTGTGACTTGAGGATGTTTTCATTACACAAAATTGCCTAATTATTTTTAATATATTGGCTAGTTTTATGTTTAAAAGTACAAAACCTATCCTTTTCTTTTGGTATAATTCCATTGATTTTTCTTCACACCTACCCAAAACTAAAGCATTAAATGAATTGGAGTGTTGATGAATAACTCGGAGCTTGGCCCTTAAAAATCTCAAATAAAATTCACTCATGTATGCTTATGAAGTTAAAGTAGCCGAGTTCGAGCATGGTTTATAGTTAGAGAATTGTTAAAATTTTCAATTATAGGCACTTTTAGTATTCTCTAAAGCTTTTTTTTTTTTTTTTGAAAAGAAATTCTACGAAAAGAATGAACATAATATATTATATATTGAATTTTTAATAACAAAATCTAAATTAATTTACCAGAATATCCAAATTAGTTTAATATTTTTTTAATATAGAGAAAAACATTAATATACGAAATGATAGTGTGAGTTACACAACAAAAGTATCCCTCTCCAAGTACCAAATTGATGCTAACAGTGTGATTGGTTACACAATAAAAGTATCCCTCTCCAAGTATCAAATTGATGCTAACAGAGTGATTGGTAAGAATTAAACTCAAAACTCTCGCATTCTAACTTCCATCTCATTGGAACGTGGGATATGACAAATTATGTCATACCCTCTTATTGATGTTTAATAAAAATTGTTAAAGATTGAATTTTTAATAAATTTAATAAAAAAAATTGTTAAAGATTAATTTTTTTTAAAAAAATTAACTTAATTTACCATAACATAATATAATACTAGTGTAAAATTATCAACATGAACGTTTTAGAGATAGATAGATAGATTAGTATAAATATGCTGAATTAAATCTTCCATTATTGTAAAACTACTAGAACTATTACAATTAAAAGCCTAGATAAAGTAATTATGATTTGGATTTCTGTCTTCTTTTATTTTGTTCATCTCCAAAGGAATTCTTGGACATGTTCTTGCCAAGAAAGCAAAAGGATCAACATAACTAAAATCCCAGCAAGTCCCCAAGAAGAGCTTCCAATTCTAAGAACCCAAGAAGGATCTGAACAAGGCAAAAAAGATTGATCTTGTCTTTGAGGTACAGAAGAAGAAGTAGAAGTAGTTCTAATCGCTATGATTAATCCACCAAGAACCATAGGAAGAACAAATCCAGAACTCCATTGTTTCTCATAAAAACGCAACGTTTCATTCTTTTTAGTCACATACAATGGTGATAAAATTACAGCTGATATTAAAGCCAAAATTAAAGCTAAACCTCTTTGTGATGAAGTTTGGCCGGTGGAGGAGGAGTTGCTGTAAATCGTCATTATGGTTGGTTTTACAAAAGAAACCAACTTGATCAGTTTTTAAATTTTTGAGTGAAGATTGAAGAAGAGGAAGAAGAAGGGTTTGAATTTATAGGAAGAAATGAGAGGAAGAAGGAAGGAACGAAGGAATCTATGTGGAAAGCGAATGAGTGTAATTATAGACAGCTCATAATCATATCATAGCCGTCCAAAAAGTTGTAAAATAAAGAAGAAAAAAGCTTAGAGGTAATGTCAGGTGTAATTTATAATAACAGTGAAAGAAAGGGTAAAGAAAGAAGAGATAAGAAAATGATGGAAGTAAGGTATCTTTCAATTATTATTTAAGGTCGTGTTCATATGTAAATACTGGTAAAGAAAGAAATGGTGGTCTTTTTCCTTGGGATGTACGTCAATGGGTTACATCTTTCTGCAACCAAAAGTCATTATAACACAATATGATTTACTTTGTCTTTAACTGTTATTGTCGTTTGATAACGACTCTAATCGTATAGAAGCACCTTAACTTCTTTTGACTAGTCAAAAGGCTATAGGATAGCCCTCGTTTAAATATGCTTTTTTTTTTTTTTTTTGACATACGTATACACACGCACACACTCACTCACGCACCCAAGAGGAGTAGGGAATTTTTTTTTACAAATTTGCATGGAGTGGGGTTTGAACCCGCCACTTCTACATGCCTTGCCTAAAGTCTTACCCCCCCCCCCCCCCCGCGTTTAAATATGCATTTAAATATGAACTGTGTCGGTAACCGAATTCAAAATCTAATTGAAAATATATGATATGAGCAAACCACACTTTAATTGGCACAAAACTAATTTCTTAGGCTTAATGTTTTAAAAATAATTATTAAAAATAAATAACAACAACTAAAATACTATTCAAATAATTGATTTTAACACATTCTACATGTAATTTTTTAATATTTCCAATAACAAATAGTGACAATCCCAAGTTTTAAATCTCCTCCACAATAAGTTATTTTCATTCGGTGAACCGTGATTGCAATTTTATGCTAAATGCAAACCGCAAACCAGACTGTTGGATTATTAAATTACACCATGAGTTTACAGTCGGTTGCATGCAGTTTGTGGTTCAAACTGCGAATATGTTTTATCCACTTTTCTCTTTTTTTTTTATTTTTTATTTATTGAGCTAAAAACAACACCATTTTAAGCAAAGAAAATAAAAAAATATATAAAAATCAAATATTACAGTTTTGCGGTCAGTTGGATTTTTTTATACATAAAATCACAAATTAACCCGCAATCCGCACCACAAATGCGGCTGAACTTCCGGAATTTTGTGGTTCAATTCGGTTCAGTATAATTGGCTTGCTAATGTACTCTTTTGTCCAAATTTTTATTGTGTCCGGTTCTAATAAATTACTCTATAACGAATTCAATTAAAATTACAATTCTTGATCCTGCATCTGTCTTACTAATTTGGGATGCTGACCGAAAAAAATAACCACCTTTAGTTAATGCTCTTACAATCCAATTTGTATGTAAATAAATGATACTAAACAATCCCAAATTAAAATTTTGTATAATTTGCACTACATTAATAAACCTCACTTCCATGAATAAGTGAGTTTATATTTTGTCTTTACAGAAAATAATAGTAGAAAGAAGGCGTAAATAATTTGTTCAACTTAAGAAGATTTTTCATATATTCTTATCTTATAGATTTTTTAGACTGAGGAAATAATGGATGTTTCAGATATTTTGAAGTAAACGTGTTTCCCTTTGTAAATTCGACTATTTGATCTTTTTCTGCGGTAATATTTAGTCATTCGACACTTGAATATTTCATTGAATTTAACCTGGTAATATTCAAATCAAAATTAACCATGCAAACTAAACTTATATATCTCCTTGAAATTATTTTTAACATAGTATTTTTAACAATCTCACATGAATAGAAAAACTAACTCTCATAAAAGAAAAAAGAACCGGCTCTCAAAAAAAGAGAAGTAATAACACTCAATCGATTGAAAATAACATTTGTTGAAGTGAGTGAAAAGGATTTTAGATTTGGGAAAATACTTTTCTATATGCTGTATTCTGTACATTTCAACATATATATACAAGTATAAGCTGAGCTATTCTAGATCTGTACACATTGGAATAATTATATGTACATGGGTAATACCCGAT
>CATIWJ010069932.1:0-14090 GCA_949640765.1 Croton laevigatus | reverse complement strand
TTCTGTACTTACAATATCATGATATGGTGGTGTTGATATTTCTATCTCTGATTTCTGGGGTGAATGTATAGTTACACTTTTCACACCATTCTCTTTGATAGTCTCAGCAGAGATGTTCAAAGCCTCATTTTGTAGTTCCGCGACAGGATAGTCATCACAAGTTGTAATTTCTTCAGCAATAATTGGAGCTGCTTTGGATAATTCCTCATGGCCATTACTTTTCAGGTGATTTTGCTGTTCTGATGACACAGTACTGACCAAAACTCCTGTTTTCTCCATCGAAGGCATGCTTTGTAACTCTTTGATATCTTCGAATTCAAGAACGTAATTCGTAGCTGTTATTTCACTAGGCTTATTGTGCCCTTTAGTTACATTTCCTTCCATTGCCGCAGCTGCTACTACTTCTGGCTTCTCTTCTTCAGCTACATTGCTTTCTTTCTTTTGAATGGCATCAGATTTTAGTGTCTTGGGAGTTGGTTTCTTATTATCAGCACCAGAAATTTTGTTTGTTGTCTTCTTGGGTTGGGCATTTTTGGATGGGATTGGCTCCACTTTAGGTATTGATCGAGCAGCGGCAAGACGGTCCATTGTAGAACTCCTAAAGATTGGTTTTTTAGTCTCTTGGTTGATGGCTGGGGTTTTGGACACTTCATTCATTAAGGAAGTTGAAGTAGGTGTTGGTTTTTTCACTGGCAATTTCTTCAATGTCAGATTATTTCCAGCTGCACTCCTTTCAGCTATGCGTTTCTGGCGTTGAAGTAATAACTCCTCGGTTCTTTTTCTTTTCTCTTCTTCCTGTTCATATGTAGACAGAAAACTCAATAACATTATCCATCCTCACTAAATCGAAAAGAAAATTTGACAGAAGATTAATTTTAATATATCCTCAGATATTATAGACAACTAACAACATCAACTCATACAACACCAAATAAAGGCATTACCATTAACATATTATCTCAGATTTATGGAAGATAAATTTCAAAAATTGAACTTACAATCTCAGATTTGATTTTGTGAACTGTAGTCCTGCCTCCAGAAATTGGTTTTTTGTTCCTTGAAACCAAGTCTGATTTGCTTCTTCCATTTGCTCCGATCAGAACTTTCCCACCTGAATTTCTACCATTTTTGGTATTGCTACCCTTACCATTAGAAACAGGCTTATCTTCAGCAGCATTTGTTTCAAGAACAGAATGTTTTCCATTGACTGCAGCAGACAAGATATTGTTCTCATAATCCATTTCTGGAGTCCAGGATGGCATAGCGTTGCCTGTGCCAGCATCTCGATCAAGCACCATATAAAGGTCGTCTGGTTCGTGTGTTTCCACCGTTTGATCATGAGAAATTTCAGAGTTCCCATTGTTATATTGAGTAACTTCAACTATATCAGCAGCAATGTTTATATCTGTTCTTAATATTGATTCCGACTGATAATCCACTAATGGTCTAGCCGGAATCATGAATGAATCATCAACTGCTACTTTTTTACTTTTCTCAAACTGTAGATGTTCATCAGCTATTGAAGGAGCATAACCACCATTGCTTGCTGACTTATCTTGCTGACTACCAATAAACCAGTCTCCTTTTGCATTTCTGATCATCAAAGATTCAGATGAGTAATCAGAAACAGTAACTTGCGAACGATTCCCTAGTTCTTCATTTCTTTGAGAAATAAACAACTCGTCATATGCACTTCCTCGTTGCTTTTTCATTACCATTAGATTATCATCTGCTTCAAAGTTCCCAAGTCGAGATTCCCCTTCATTCCCCATCTCCATCTTGGATGCAATAAAGGAATCATTTGACATTGCTCTTTGCTTAGACAATTGTTCCGATTCCAAGTTCAACATGGATGGCATTCCTTTGTTAGACCCTGTAAAGTAATCCTGAACAGGTTCAAGACGTGGTTCAGATTCTATGGTGTTTGAATCCTTACTCTGCAAAAGAAGGTTTTGAAAGGCACCCCATGGTTCATTTCCTTTTTTTGCTTCAGGATTATTTGCAGCTTCATCTACTGTGTTGTGATGCGATTTCTTACTATGGCGTGAAGTTGACTTATGTCTTCTGTCCAATGAGCCAACAGCCTCTTCCACTTGCTGCTTGACAGTTTCTCCATTAATGAACTCATCCTCCTCAGATGTCTCACCAAACATGTTGCCTTTCTCATTTGAAGTTATGTAATTAATGTTGCGAATCACAACCTTTCTGGATGACTTTTTCCCATGCTTCTTCCTTCGCTCCTGCTTCTGCACTTCACCATTCTGCATATTTTCATCAGATTCTGTTTCTGAGCTTGAATCACTTGGTTCAGTGGAATCATCTTGGTTTGAACTCTTCTTCTTGTTCTTTGATGACTTATGCTTTTTCCGATCATCTAGTTCCCACTCACGTCTGAGGCTAGGATCATCCATTTTCGGAGTCCATTGCATATTCCCTGGGAAATATGGAGGGGGAACTGGCATACCAGGATAAAGATAGCCTTGACATGGTGGCATGTGTTGATATAAAGGTCCTTGAAAATTGTGCATGTATTGAGAATGTTGGTTAGGCCATGAGATGGGCACTTGTGCTTTCCCTTCCGTTGGTTGTGCAGTGTCTGTAGACATGTTCATAACTGTTAAATAGAGATACTGTTCTTAAACCTTGTCTATTTTTTGTAACACTCAGATTTTCTAGTCAATAAATATGTGGTCGAGCAAAGCAACAAATGATGTACCTTGGTTTAGGTCAACGCTTCCAATACTAGAATCAGAAACTGATGCATCTATTGAACCGTTGTGTTTCCCGACAGAGATACTGGGGATTTGGCTAGGATAATTTTCCTCACTAGCAAGTACTATTCCTGAAGTTCCAAGATAAGGTAACTCCAATCTAGATGCCTGCATTGCTGCAATTTCATCCATCCAAAGCCGGTCCTGATTCTTTTTCTTGCACAGTTCAATAAAATTTAAGCATGCTTCCCTGAGTAGAAACCATAAATAGATCATTAACTACTACTATTGCTGCTGCAACTAATATACAAATTTGAAAACAATAATGATACATTAATAATTTTTTGTACCTTAAGCGAGAAGCTCCAAAGGCATCGGCAAACGAAATGAGATCATTTAAACAGTCAAGTTCAAATCCACTAACTAATGCACGAGCGTATGCCATTGCTTGCTCTCTATGAAGCACAGCTTTCCTAGTCTCCAATGCACGCTGAAGGCGAACCCTGTGTCACAAACTGTCCATATTTAATCACTCGATTTCACTGTTTTATCAAATATATCAGCAGCAAAATCAAACTCTTTACTTGGAATTGTCTTCTCGGGCATCTTCTCCAGCAGCTCCATCATAATCTCCTGTAAACTAAAACGTGGCACCAAATAGAAGTCTATAATTATAAAATGAAACACCAAAAGAAAACAACAAAGATGATTTTATGAGATTTCAAATAATCACCTACCTTCGTTGATGCCGGGTACTTTTGATAGTTTCCAGTTCCACCTGCACCCAAAATTTTCCGGGGTTAATTTCAATACTATGCAGGCTTCGTTTGTTAAAAACAATTAGCATGTTAATTAATAGCAATAGAAATGTATATACCTTCTGCGTCTGCATTTGACAGCTCATTGAACTGAACTGAGTTTTCAATCTGCTCTAACTCTCTCTCTATTGTAACAAATCTCTCAAGAATTTCTGGTGTGCTAACAAATCTTACAAATCTGTAATTATAACAGCAGTAATTTGTCTTAATACCAGGTGAGAAATATGTTTAATCAACTAAATAAGATGATTACTTCTATTAACAAGTACTAATTACGGCTATATCCAAACTAAATGCTAATTGCAATTCAGGGAACCCAGTTCTACTTAAAACAGAAATCATATCAAATCAGTAGCAACTTTCATTTGTGCTACAAGAATGAATGAATTAATTCACTATTTCTTTATCTAAAAAATAATTACTTCAAACTCTATACTGGCAAAGGCAAGCAAGCCCAATACAGTTAATGATCACAACTAATAATAGCAACAAAATCTAAATCTGAACAACTCCAGATCTGGAAAAACACAAACTACGAAACCAACAAAAAATGAAAACTTAAAGACACATTTTGGATTATAATCCAAATATGGAAAAATTTAACATGATCTATATGGGAAATGAAATTTTGTGACATAACAAAGCAAATAATGTTCAAGAAAATAGAGCGGTGGTGAAAAGGGTTACCTCTGCAGAGTGGCCTTAGTGAACCAGTAAGAATTAGGCGACTGAGGACGAAGTGAAATGGAGTATCCACCTTTAGATATTTGATCTTTAGCAGTTTTTAGATGCAGAACAAACGGTTGAAGAAGCCCAGATGCCAATTTCTCACTCGCTCCACCAGAAAAAATCACAAGATCACACCTTTAACCCAAAAAAACAAAAAACATTCAATTACGATAAACAAAAACACATAATCTCAAGAGGTTTCTACACGACATGAAAACATTACCTAGTTCTAGTAGGAGTGAGCTGAAACAGAGCATGATCAAGAAGTGTTCTTGAGTCCATTATACAAAAACAGAGAGAAGCAGAGCAGAAGTTTAGTTCTCCAGAATCATAACATATTGTAGCAAGAAGTGTTATTTATTTTTGCTGCAAATAGCATTTACAAGAAAAGGAAGTTTTGAGAAGGAAGAAAAGGAAAGAGTTCAATAATAATAATGATAAAATGCAGAGATTGCACGTGAACTGCCGACAAACGGCAAACTGAGGAAATGGAGATATTAGAGTTTGTGTTGCTAAGCGAAGAATGAATCTAAGGTGGTGGGTTGATGTAATAGTTTTAGTAATGTTTTTTTTCACAAAGATTAAGACAGTTTTTTTTCTTTGAAAAATAATAAAATTGAACTTTGTTAGTTGAGAAGTCAGATTCCAGGCAGTAAGTAAACAAAATTTGTGTAGTAAATAATAATGAGTAATAAGCTTGGAATTGAAGAGAAAGATAGTTCAGGTTGTCAATTTTTTTAATATTTTAAGCTGTTATGATTTGTGGTGTAGAAAAGAATAGAGTGAGAATGTGGCAAAGAATTCTAATCTCTTTCAACACATCACTAAAGCTTTTTAATAACAATTTGTTTAATTCGTTTTGGATTAGGGTCTTTTTTTTTCATTTATTTTTACAATTTCAGTCTAAACTATACCTAATTTTTTTTTTTCTTTTAATTTTTAGAGCAATCAATAATATATTCTAAAATTTATTCATTTTTAATAGAAACTCTTTAAAATTGACTTGAAAAACAAATAAGCTATTTTAAATTTGTTTCATAATAAATTCATGTTCAATTTTTTGCTCGCATAGTTGATTCATCGGAATTCAGTTATCGGTTATCTAGTTTATCTGTTAGTCTATTTCATATATACATATTATAAAAGTTTTGAAAAAATAATGTAGTATTTTCTAATTTATCTAATGCGAATTCTAACTGTAATTCGGCTTAAATTTTTAAGATTCAGCTTGAGATAGATTCTAAAATTTTTAAGTATTTCAATTTTTTTATTAAGTGTGTGATTCGCATTTAGATAAAATTAATTTATTAAATTTGGTTTAATAAAATTAGAATTTGGTTAATGGCCCTTAACCTTGAGTTTAAGTGATTGTTGATGTGTTTCTTTCACCTAATTAATCATTTAAAAGGGGAAAAGGGATGATTATTAAATATTAATTCAAAAAAAAAATGATTATTAAATAATAATAAGAATTATCAGCAAATTTGTAACAACTTTAGGAGGGATCAATCATTATCTTTTTTATAAAGACTTGCAACTTAAATGATAAATCTACAATCCACTTTTTAGTTTTTGTTCAACCACTAATTAATTGATAGAGCATAATTGAAGTCCAATTATTATTATGAGTGGTTACATTGAGTTGTTCAATATGTTTTCAAGAGATATAAAACAAAACAAAAATTAATTTATCATAAAGATGTCAAAATTAATTGGTCTGCATATCATTTTGGTTTGGAACTAATCCAACGTGTAATCTCATAAGAGTTATCATAAATTTAAGCAATTTTTAATTTCCTAATTACTAATTTCATCCCAAAATATTCAAATCTAATAATTTGCCCCTAATTTGAGTTTTGTAAATTCTTGCCTCAAATAATTCCAACTATTAGTAACCATCATTTGTGCATGTGCCTTGCACAAGTTTATATTGTTAAAATTGAAAGGATAATGATAAGTCTTGAGTATTTTGGCTTTATTTTTTTTTTTTTCATCTTAACTGATAGTTTATTTATATTGGAATTATATTAATTTTATTAAAGTAATAATAAATTAAATTATTTTTAAATTATAAATAAATAATATTATATTTTAATAATAATTATTAATAATTTAATTAAAATTTTATTTATATCATTGTGGATAAGAGCCCAAAAGTTCAATTGAAAAGATTAGAAAATTTGGACTCACAAAACACAAAAAATATTTTGAACGAGTTGTCATTCTAATTTATTTTTAGAAGAAAAATTAAGAAAAAACCTAAAAAAGTGACTACAATAAATCCAAATTGAATTCAAAGGCTAGGATTTCAAATGTGAGGTAAAAAAATTAAGAAAAAGAATTAATTTGACATAAAAAGATGCCAATTAGTAGGAGGAAAATAGGATTATGCATGCGCATGAATAAAAGCAAATAAACACAAAGGAAACAATTATCAAGTGATAAAATCAATTAAATCTCAGATCTAAATTTAGCTTAATGTCATTGGATGGTAATTAGGCTCATGATCAACTTGAATATTGTTCCTGCTCGAAATCGCTCAACAAAAAGACATAAAAAGGAAAAAATAAATTGATAAACATAAAATAAACAAGCTGTAAACAGCTTTATGCTTGCTGAAATTGAATCTAAACTAATGATAAACTATATGAGAAATTGAATTTAAGCCAACATTAAACATACAAACGAAGTTTATATTAATTAAAGGAAGAATAAGTTTTTTTAGGTTTATTGAGACCGCATTCTGAGATAAACCCCAGATTTACCTACATTTGAATTCGAAATGGTGGATTGTAGTTCAAACCACTATTAGGTAATTTATTTAGAGAGTAGTATGTTTTTAGGTGATGGGGGAGAAAACAATAATTGAAAAACTAGTTAGAACACGATACTAAGCACCGATTAATCAACAAGAGCTTAGTTGGATCTTGAAGATCTGTGTGTGGAACCCAAGAAAAATAATTCTGGAGGCAGCGGAGAGGGAAAATTTGTATGGACTTTAAGGAGAGTGAAAATTGGGTGTTTTTGGAGATTTCTAGTGTCAAATTATGTGTAAAACTGTAGGTTATGGACCCCTTATTTATAGGGCAACAAACTGAAAAGTAAAAGCAGGTTTAGCTAAATTATAAGCGACTAAATTGCATTGTCTTCTAATGTGAGAAAGCTATAAAGTGATACGATAAGCACTCCAAACTGAGAGATAAAAGTTTGGTACCAAACTCATTTAAAGGGAAGGCACCACTATTAATATTCTAAACCAAAAATAAACAATCAGATTCCATCACAGTGAAAAATTCTTATCCTTAGCCATCTATGCTGTAAAAATTAAAGCGCTACATTTTGCTACTTCCGACTCCAACATGAAGAGGAACATTTTGATTGCATAAGCAAGAATAAGACACGATCAGTCTCTTATTACCATACTAATAAAAGAGGCACACCTATCTAGAGAATTCAGCAATGCAACATCACAATTCACCTTAACCAAAAGAGCTAAAGGAGGGCGCTATTTAGACACTAAAGCTGGCAAGCCTCCAAGTATATAAATCTTATTTTGTTGGAATTCATCAAGGCAAATAGTTGCATAAACACAACCTGAAAGTCATCTACCTTTAATTGTCTAAAATCCAATCATTTCTTCTTTTTCAAATTGCCCAAAACAACATAACTAACATTTCAAGTTTCTTTTTAACTCTTAAAGCCATTGCAGAAAGAAAAACTAACATTTCAAATTTCTTTTTTAACTCCAAAGCCATTACAGCAAGAAAAAAAACTTTTAATGGTATAGTTATTAGAGACAACAGGCCTCAAAAGACTTGTTATGCACATTAAGAAAAAATTGTAATCTTTATTAGTCTAACATTCAAATTAATCCCTTAACACAATACATGTATATATATAGTAAGCCCTATTTTAAAAGCCAAGCAAATCTTCCCTAATAGGACCCAATTTCCTAATCAAACTCAAAGTCGGACTTTAACACCCGACACAGGCCTTTGGACAAGCCGACTCAACTCAAATAAAGTCCCAATAAGCATATTATCAATTAAGGGCATAACAGAAGTCCCTCATAGTATGCAAGTCATTCATGTCTTGCCTAAGGTTGTCTAAGACTTCTAAAGCTCCATAAACTGTTTAAAGCAAGCATCGAGACTTCACAAAATCTTTGATCCCAAACGATCGCGTCCATTGCTAATGATGCTTCAGCGAACTTACAAACTTTGAAACCTTTGACAAACTTCATATACATCAAGCTCATATAATGCTAGCTTACAATACCTAACAAACTCAATTGCCAACTCTTACTTATCCCAAGGTAGTAAGCATACCTACTAAAGTTTCTTCACAAACTCTAACACAGCCCACCCAACTCTTTTACTGAAATCCAAAGATCCTATGATAACATGCCATGTAATCTTTTTTTTAGAGAAAAAACCTACCCACTCATCTCTTTAAGTGAGAGAATCATACCACCATCTAAAAATTTACTTCTAAAAGGACACTCTTCCACACACCTCTATAACTTACACAAGACACTTCGATAACCACACACACCCATTAATATCCATCCATTTGAATGGCTAATTTCCAAGGTATTAATTACCATTTACTTTTTTTCCAAAAATCATTCTTCACATTCTTTATTAATTCTGACTTCTCTCATTTAGCAAACCTAGTTACATAAATCCCTTAGCCTTAATCGAAAATCATCTTCCTCAATCACCTCCTAAGTTATTCATAGTTGATCAGAGAAAACTTTAATTTGCTCCAATTGCCTATAAGAGAAGTCTCAAACCTACAATCTCCAGCTACCATTTGTTTACTGAAATAGGTACCAATTTTATTCTCATATTTTAATTTCTTAATAATTTTCTCTTATTATGAACCATAATTTTTCCAGCATTAAACGACAAGCCAAAACCAGTATTTCATCCCTGCCCACCAATTCTAGAAAAAGTTCATATTCTTACCATTCCTTAATTTATATAGGCACATTCTACAATATATCTTCCTTATTAACCAATTTCGATGAATGCTCATCATCTTCTACCACCATTACAGAATGTAAAAGCCTCAAGTATACCCTAAACCTATCAACTACACTCTTATGATTTTCCAATAGCTACCTAAACTATGTAGTGATTTTTTAATAGCTACTACTAAACTATATAGTGATTTTTCAATAGCAACCATTAAACTGTAACCCAAGTGTTTCTTTACACTTTTTTATTTTACAAATATGAAATAAGAATAACTCACCCCAATACTCGAGCCTTAATATGAAGACTTAAGTATACGATAATGAGAGTATAGATATCTCACAAATAAGCTCTCTTACAACTCTTTTAACCCCTTATACTAACACACTCAAAATGAATGCTTTGAGGCTTTTAATCACAATTGTTTTTATCTATTATTTTTTTCAATGAAACTTCTATATTTTGGGATGCAGAAAGGCCTCTATTTATAGGCTAATGATTTCTAAAATGGCTGTTGGAGATTGCTTTAATATTCAACCTTCTAAGGCTCTTCAATACAACATTCTTTGAAAATCTTGACCTAACTCTTCATAAAATTCAAATCTCTCCATGTGCTCTAAATTTTTATGACCTAATTGATTTGAATTTGAGCTCTAAATGGCTATTATGAGTTATCTTCAATGTTGGACAAAGTAAAGAATAAAAAATGTTCATATATTCAAACTCCAAGTCTGAAATCCAAGCTATATTGTCTCCAATTCAGAATCTTTGTATATGATACTCAATTTCAACTTAAATATAGTTATAATGAACCTTTATAAATTTATTTAATTGTGTGTTAGATAATTTGACTCCATGGCCAATATTTTGGTTATATGGCTAGACTTTGGAGTAAATGATCCTTTCATTTTGGTTTGGCTCCAAAATTTTCACTTTTGTACATGTGGAAGGTAATGTGAATCAACCCCATAATTTTAGAATGCACCAAATGAAAAATCAAAATTTCAATTCTCCATTCCAGCACATAGACCAGATGGGCAAACGTCATTGACCAGCCAATTTTTTTTGGTCTGAGTTGGGGCAGACTGATTTGTACCTTAGACCAGTCGGTTTGTGCTTCTGGACAAGTTGGTTTGTGCTCTTATATTGATTTGTACATCAGACTGATTTGACTTTAGATCTGACAAGGCGGTTTGTCTTCTTTGTCCGGACGGTTTATTGGTTCAATCAGGATACCATCTTTGACTTTGATCCTTTGGTTGATTGGTTTGGTTTACTTGATCAATTTTGGTTCAAACCAAGTTTAGTTCTTTATTTTATGATAGTTTGACTTCTTGTACATCTAAGTTAGCTCCGTGTTTGATTATTTCATTGCTTTGATTTACTTTTCAACATCTTTGATCATTGATTTTTGATGTTACAATGTATATGCTCTTTTAGGGTTTTAAGGATTTGTTTTCTCTGTTGTCTCAACTCTTATTTCTATTCTAACTTACTTTGAATAGCTTTAAACACTTAATAAATGATTAGCCTGTACTTAATGTTTAGTTCAAATATCAAAATCGAGAATTATAATTAGGTGTAAACCCAACACATGTAGACACAAATAAAACTTCCATTCATCATTTGACTATAGAAAGCCCTATGCACAACTCTAACGGCACAAATACATATTGCTTACCTGAGCAATCAACTAATCCTTTACCTTTACAAATACATGATCCTTTACCTGAACCTCAAAGAAGAAGTATAAGATCTAAACAAACCCCTGCATTGATGAATGATATCATCTTTTCTTCTAGTCCTTCTAGTAGTGCTCACCTCACAAAAACAGAAACAATTGTTAATGAATCAAACCATATTCATTTCCCTTATTTTTCAAATGTAGCTAAGATCCATGAGCCTATTTCTCATTTACATGCTAAAAATGATAGTAATTGGGTGCAAGCCATGCATAATGAATTACATGCATTAGAAAAGAATAGTACTTGGTCTTTGACTAATTTGCCTAAAGGCAAGAAAGCAATTAGTTGTATGTGGGTTTACAAGGTACAAGGTAGATGGTATTAAGTATGAAGAGAGAAAGAAGAGAAGACGGTTGTATAGAACAAAATAAGTTTAGAGTTTCTCCTTGACTAATAACAAATGGGTCAGTTCACTAAGACCAAACCCAACACAACTGACACCCAAGCTGAGTCATCACAAGGAACAAATAAAATGATAGTATATAGATTGGCAACATACGCAAAAATGGTTACCAAATAGGAGCATTTTTTTTTCATGAATATGTTTTCATTAATGAAGACAATTAGTTATAAGAAAAGTCATCTGGACATAGTTGTTAATACAAAATGATCTATATAAATATTTCCTAGCTAAAGCATGAGCTAGCCAATTAAATTTTCTTGAAATGTAATTAAAACTAATAAAAGAGATATTTTGACTGACTTCCAAAACTTCCAACACAATATCTTCAATCTTCAGCGGCTTGGTATCTTGTTTGATGGCATCAGTCACCATTTTCACATCACTTTCAATTATACACAGATTCGATCCTCTTTTAGCAGCTAATCTAGTTTCAAGAAGTACCGCAAAAGCTTTTAAAACAGCAAAATTATTAATATAAACATATTTTTTCATTGACCAATCCATAATATTACCATTTTCATCTCTAGCCAATACCACAGTAATTCCTCTAGTTGAATCTTTCTTCAAAGCAACATCCATATTAATCTTGACAAAACCTTGCATAGGAGGGCTCCAAATTGGCCTAATCCGTATTGGTGAAACGTCACCCCAATCCTCTGCTGGTCTTCCCTTTATTAGCTTCTTAAAACTTTTGTAGGAGAGAATTTGCATGCACAATAACCTCATTACAATTCCAATGCTTACCTTCGAAGATCAAGACATTTCTTGCCTTCCAAATATACCAAAGTATTACAGCACATAAGGCCATATTCAATTGGAAATTATCCACTCTTCTAAAAAGAGAATATAAAGCATCCCACCATATAATTGGGTTATCATTACCAAAGCTACCGGATCTTAGAGCCAATGGTAATTAAAATCAAACACATAGCCGGCTGTGAGGGTGTGCAGCTCGGTTAACTTCACAGAGCCTCCAGCTGCATCGGGCCCCCAACTTTGCTATTCTTGTTTATCATCACTAGCAGCTAATGGCAGAGAAAAGCTTCATTTCTTGTCTTGTTTTGGTGCTTCTATTAATTTTATATTCATTTTTATGCGATAATGATTTTGTTTGTGCTGATCTGTGACCAAGTATTCTATATTTGACTTTCCCTAACTAGCACCTTATTATAATCCCATCGTCTTTTTTTTTTTTTTTTACTTTTAATTTTTGATTTCAATAGTTATCTTCAACATTTCCATTGTTGAACTTAACAAACAAGTGGCAAAACTGTAATGAATTTCGATTTGTTTCAAGAATTTTATAATTTCATATTTTTTTAATAAAAAAAATATAGTTTTAATGATTCATGAATTATTTTCTAATTTATATAAATATCTTTTTAGTTTAATTTAAGACCTAATTTTAATATTTCGCACAGGACCTCTCAAATTTGTGAGACGGTCCTGATCAAACAGCTTTGCTAAAATGATATTTCAGGAACAAATACTCTTCTGTCTCATTTTCTCCGTAGAAAGGACAGTAACATTTAACCTTAGAAAACCTAACATTGATATTACAAGCAAGAGGCAGACCCTTCCTCACTAACCACCAAATAAAAGTTTGAATCTTTATGGGAGTTTGTAGTTTCCAAATGGAGCTCCAAACTTAAGACAGATTCCATGATAAGATATTAGAAGAACAAATATTCAACAATTTGCAAGATTCTCAATATCTTGACTTAAAATAATAAATGCCATTTGAAGTAAAATACCAAACCAATTCATCCTCCAAATTTATCCTGGATAAAGGAATGGAAAGAATATACAATAATGTACAATTTTTCATCTCTCAATATACAAAGTTTCTCTCACTAAAATTTCTTCTCTTGCTTTCTGTTCCTAGTGGCCCAAAAAGGCTACTGCTTGGGTAACATACCTACACTCTGAGCTTGGAATAGTGGGCCTTTTTTTTTTTTTTAAAATAGATTTTATCACCAAATTTTCCTTCAATATATTTAGCAGAATCAAAACAACATAACATATTCTCTCGCAAAGCAACGAGTTGAATGAAGTCATCCATTAATTGCATAAATGCAGTTCGGTTCGGTTATAGTCTCCTATGTGGAATTCCAATTTCATAAGGTTTTTTGTTTTTCTCTTTTTTCTAATTTCTTTTGGGCTACCCTTTTGATACTCCTAGCTCATCCGTATCGTTGGATCGCTTTATCATAAACTAGAACAATATAGAGCTGCCCTCTTCATTGCAAAGAAAAAAGGCCCACGATGAAGATGAAAAAGCTGAATGGGAGATAGAAGATAAATAATCAAAATAAAAAGGGGAAAAATACAAAAATTTGCTTGTGTCTTAAATAATGAATATAACTATTTGGTTCCTTAGGTTTTTATTTTATTTTATTTCTATATTCTTTATTCAATTTGATAGAAATTAGGGGAGTGGGGGTTGATGGAGTGGTACGGACAAGCAGCATAGCAGCATAAGACGTGCGTTCGAATCGTCAGGATTGCAGCAAAAATATCTCCTTCTTTTGAGTGTGTGAGTAGTGCGTGGTCAAAAAAATTGATAGAAATTCTAACAGTAATCCAAGAGTACTATCCTAAATTTAATGGACAAAAATTTAAGTTTTCTTTATGAGAGCTTATTGACATGCATTTAAAAAAAAAAAATGACACGCATTTCTTGAATTCACCTAGCAATTATTATT
>CATIWJ010069931.1:0-33580 GCA_949640765.1 Croton laevigatus | reverse complement strand
TCAAAGATTCTCTGAATTTCTTTGGCATTTGCACTAGTGGCTCTACAAAAAAGAAGAACATCATCTGCATACAAAAAGTGTGAAGGACATTTCACCGGACCACCATGCATCAGTGACAATCTACCTGCAGACACAGATTCTGAGATAACCCTACTTAGATAATCCTCCGCCAGATCAAAGAGAAGCGGAGAAAGAGGGTCGCCTTGTCGAACACCTCTCGAGCAAGAGAAGTAACCCTTAGGTTCACAATTAATAAGAATAGAAATTCTGGCTGAACAGAAAAGACTGTGGATCCAATTACTACCTAAGGGTCGCCTTTCTCCATTTTTTAAGTTTTTCGCTCTGCTACTAATTACTACCTCCATTTTTATAATATGTTTACATTTCCCTTTTTAGGTATTTTTTTGAGTTGTTTACATTTTCATTTATAGTAAGTTTTGTAATTGTTTATTATTATTTTTTATTGGTATTGGTGAAAAAGTAAATTTTTTAAAGGGTTATTAATTGTTTATTATTATTTCTGTATTGGTATTGGTGAAAAGTGAGTTTGTATTAGTATTGGTGAAATAGTGAATGTAAAGAAATGAAAAAAACAGAGGTAGTATAATCTTGCAATCCAATATAGTACACCTTTCTTTAATTTTCTGAATTAATTGATTATTAGCTTTTCTCTTTGTTGTCATCATTATATAATTATAACTCAAAATGTCCACAGAAAGCACTCAAATATGTATATATAATTATTGTATATACACATATGTAGTGAGGATTGAAATTACGTAGGAAGTTTCTTTTGGTCATTTACTCGTTTTGGGTCAACCATTTACAATCCATTTTACTAAAATTCGGAAAAACCAAAAAGAAAATATTAAAATATTGTACAATTTTGAAAACAAATTTAATTTAGAGATATTTACAAAAATCTAACTGGATTTTACTCTATTCTACATGTCTTTTTTCAGTGGATAAAAATATCTTTATATTTAATTTTGTTTGATAAAAATATTTTTTAATCTATTTTTTTTTATTAAAATAACAGTAGAAATATATATATATATATATTCTTGTTTTCATATGAAATAATTTGAGCGCAGAAGGACCACACATAGAAATGGTACATTGTTCCTATTTTTTAGATGAAATAATTTGAGTTGCACACATCATCAGTTAAACACAATAACCAATATATATCAAAACAATTACATTAATGGGCGGAACTACGTAGGAGCTAAAGGGGGTGTTGAGTTTTTGGTCCTTTTGATTAATCCACATAGGGGCCAAAGGGGGATTTAACTAAATCAAAACAACGTCATTTTGATTAAACCAAAATAAAATAAAATAACATTAGAAAACAGTAGCAATGAAGAGAGGGGGAAGAAGGAAAAAATTCTTGCCAGCCGCTGCTGTTGTTAGTGCCGCTGCTGTTGTTAGTGTTGCTGCTGCCAGAAAAGTGAGCTCCTTTCCCTGGTCAGCTGGCTACGCAACTGACAAGAGGGTATATGTCACTGGAGAGTCAAGAACACGAAATTGTAACATAGAAATGTGATGTATTTGTTTTTGAAGTGGTGGTTTTGGAGTTAGGGTCAGGGGAAGAGGGTGAGATATGAGTTTGACGACAGTAGTAGCGGATTTACAAAACCAGGTATGTAACACCCTAATTTTGAAATGTTGATTTTAAATAAAAGGACTAATTTAGCAATAAAATTTTTTAGGGCATTTTGGTCATTTTGACCTTTGGAAAATTTTAAGAACAAAATTAGGTTTCAAAATATCGAGATTTAGAATCTAGATTTCGAGACGAGCGATTTGAGTATAAATTTTATAGGCTTTCATTACATAAGTAATTTTTTATTTTTACCGAGACCGGTAAAATGCGGTGAGACCATAAACCAAAATTTAGCTCAGTAAAATTTGACGAAAATTGGAGAAATAGTTGAGGGCAATTCGTTTAAGCTAATCGATGTAAATTAACAAAATAGTTAAAAATGATTTAGTCAATTTAATTAAAAGATATTTTGTTAATAATTAATTTAATAATAATAATTATAATAATTAAAAAAAATAAAATGAATGAATCAAATAAAAAGGAAGCAGATAAAGAGGAGACAGAAATGGTGTTTCAACAAATAACCAACGATTATTATAAACTATTAATAGATTTTTATTATGATAGTTGGCAGTATATGATTCAATCTCATTATAGTTATAGATTCAAAATGAAGAAAGGGAGGGGGGAGGAATGCTCTGCTGCATCTTCCATTTTCAAAATAAACAGAAGAAAAATTTAAGGTAAATTTACTATCCTTACTCATTTTTAACAACCGAGACCACCAGACCATTCCTGAGAGTTCAATGATCAAGATAGACGTAAGAAACATCGAAAAAGGTCACCAGAAGGGTGAGTTTTCAGCGGGTCAGCCGTGAACGGGGTGGAGATCCATGAATGACCCGTGAACTTCTGGAAGTCTTTCTTCAAATTCTAGCTATTTTCCGTCCAAAATAAGGTCACGAGTCAACCGATGGTGGAGAGAGGAGTCATTCGGTACCAACTTCGCCGACGTTCTCCACCGAAAATGCTAATGGGCCTCGGATCCAGAAATGGATCGCGACCCTCGTTGCAAACCCGACGGGAGGTTAAAGAAGGTGATGGAAAATATCAAGTTTGGTGCTTAAACTTTCTAGAATCATGCCGCGACCCATAGAAATTTCTGCAGTATTTCAATCTTGCCCCTCCGCCTATATTTTATTTAGGTATTAACCCTTAAAACTCATTTTAACTTTTTAATTTCATCATCAGTTTATTAAATAATAAATTAAATTTATTTTTGAAATTTAAATAATTTTGGGGTGTTAATAAATTAATTTAAGGCTAAGATTAAGTTAATATTGATAAAATAAATATTATAAACTGATTAATTAGAAAAATATTATTAAATGAATATTTTATGACTTAATTGGTGGGTAATTTAATTTGTTATTGAAATTAAATATTCTAATGACTAATTGAAATATAAGGATAACAAGATTTAAGTTTAAATTAATTATAAAATAAGTTTAATCTAATTATTTGACAAAAATTTGTTGAATGACACTTATTAAATATTTATTTGGACAATTGAACGAATAATTAAGGATTAATTTAATGATTAATCTAAAATTCAAACAAATAAAGAAATAAATAATCAAAGATGAGAATTGAATACCAAGACTTGGACAAATATATTATGACATTGAATATGGACAATGATAGGATAAAGGACAGTTCGAGGACATAAAGAATAAGGACCCGAAAACTTAAGAAGACTGAAGTTTGATACTTTAACTGTGAAAAGCTCTATTTTATTTTATGTATGTCATTAATGTTTTACATTAAATAATTGTTTGAATTGATTTG
Organism: Croton laevigatus; assembly: GCA_949640765.1. Classification (NCBI taxonomy): domain Eukaryota; kingdom Viridiplantae; phylum Streptophyta; class Magnoliopsida; order Malpighiales; family Euphorbiaceae; genus Croton; species Croton laevigatus. The sequence goes on along the minus strand of CATIWJ010069931.1, from coordinate 30,186 downwards.
GTAAAATAATTGTTGTGATTTAATTGTGGTTGAATTTATTAAGTTAAATATGTTGAAATTGAATAATTAATTGAAATTTTTATTAAATATACCAAAACCACCCAAGTGACTTCAATAAAAATAATATTTTAAATATTTACTATGAAAGAAGAATTATTTATTACATATTATTATTATTATTTTAATGAAAGATATTTTGAAAGTATATGTATATATATAAGTAACTACATTTAAATCGAGTTTTAAATAAGTAATTGCAATAATTACTTAAATATTTTGTTAATCAAGTTATTTTTTGAAATTATTAATGATAGTAATATTTTATTTAAACAAGTGATTTTGGAGGAAAAAAAATACATCTATTTTATTTAAAGTTATTTTAAAAGTATCTTTTACCTTAAGAAACTATTTTAAGAAAAATACTATTAAATACTTTCGATTTGAGAAAATATTATTTTATTAACTATTTTATTATAATACTATACTAAAGTTAATATTTATTTAAATTATAAATATTTTTACAAAAACTAAGTACTTGCTATTATTTTCATTAAAATTTATAATTTATCATTAATGAGTATTTTAAAAGTAAATAAAGTAAAAATAAATAAAAATAAGTAGATAAGTATATATAAATTAGTTTTTAAAAATATTTATAAGTTATCACCTAAATATTTTTATTAAAATCAAGTTATTTATAAATATCACTAAAAGTAATAATTAAATTAAGAGCAAATATTTTTAAAAGATATCTAAGTTTATTTTGGAAAAAATCAAAGTACCTAAGATAATTTAGAAAATAATTTTATGAATAAGTTTTTAATGAATAGAGACTTATAATTTTGAAATAAATATGTTATTGAAAAATTTTGATTTTGAAATAAATAAATTATGATTATGTCAATGAAAATATGATTTTGAAGTAAAAATTAAATACGATTATATTGATGGAAGAAATTGATTTGGAATAAATATTTATGATGAATTTATTATGGAAAAATATTTTAAGCCATACTAAGATTTAGTTGAACTGAGCTAATGTGGAGAATGATCGATCATATTCTGAATATTTGATATATGATCATTGATTTGTTACGGCGACAGCCGTTGTAATTGATTGCGGTGACGACAAATTAATGTTGCCATTTGATTGGTGAACAACGTAGCTATTTGGTGTCCATCATTTGGTGAGTTATCCAAAAGAAACAATATAGCAAGTTGAAAACATAGCCAATTGGTGAATTTATTCTAAAGTAGGTTTGTTTGAATATCTAATAGAGCAAATCAAGCTAATCAAGTAAGACAAGTGAGATTTTTAAATAACGCAATTTTATTTATTTTAAAGAGTAATTTTTAGTTGATGAATATATTAATAAATGCTGTTTAATTTTTAAATTATTTTTTTAATTTATGCATGTGTATTTAATTTATTTATGCTTTTCATTAGTTAAAGTATCCACTGAGCGTAATCGCTCAGCAAGTTTGGTTTATTCTGAACTTGTAGGTCTCCAAATGAAGTATAGAAGTTGGGACATTGGGGTACCACCAGAACAAGAACATAGACTGACATATACTGTGAAATTAGAGTTAGCACAAGCAAAGCTAGAATAGAAGAAAAAAAAATGCACTCATATTTTGTAAATAAATATGATATGTATACCATGTAATATCTATTGTGGCACAACTTAATTCAGCTAGAAATAGTCGGATTAAAGGGTGTTACAAGGTAGTTGCGAAGAAGAGGAAATTTCAAAATAGTCCTTTATTTCTTGAGCTTTTTCAAAAGGGCCCGTAAAATTATATTTTAGTCCTTTTACCATTATTTTAACAAAAAAAATACACAGAAGAGTATTTTTTGTCAAACAGAATTGAAACGTAAGAATATTTTTGTGCACTAAAAAAAAATAGGGAGGAAAATGTAGAATAAAGTAAAACCTGAGAGGTTTTTGTAAATATCCCTTTAATTTATTATTAATTGTATTTCAGCATTCAAAATTAAAGTTCATCATTCTTTGAATTTAATTTAAGGGAAATTTAATAAAACCTCCATATGTGTACTTATATCTACATTTTTTTTCTGTCTCTTTTTTTTAAAAAAAAAAACTTCTATTTTATATTTCTGTTGATATTAAAGCTTTTTTGTCTATTTTTTCTATTGAAATAATTGTTGAAGGACCAAAATATTATTTTACGAATCCTTTTGAAAAAACTGAAAAAATGAAAGATTGAAATATAAATTGCCAAACTTCTCTTCTTCTTCCTTAAACCCCAGCTGGACCTAACTGCCAGCTTTATTCTTCCTCCATTTCCAGCCACGCCTTGGAACCAAAGTAAATATCTCGACTCAAGCTTTGTCTTCAAGAGAACCTCTTAAAATCTCACCTCAGATTGAAAAATCTTTTGAATTAAAAATGAAAAAAGTTTGTAATAATAATATTTTTTGTTGGAAAGAGAAGAAATTAAGAGGAGGAAAGTGAGTAGGTTCTGAAATAATTTAGCAAGCAAGAGCAGTTGGACAGTAGTTAGGGTGTCTTTTAAAATCATACATGTCATATACACACACAGTTATTGCTAAAGCTCTGCCTCTCGCAGGCGAGAATCCTATTTTTTTTTCATTTTTGTTTTCGACTTGCATTGTAGATTGTCTGCACTTAGTCTCAAAATTAATTTTAGTGGTACACAGTTTACAGACTTCAACTCTGTATTGTAAATTTCATGTAATACCTCTTAACCCGACCATTTACAGCCGAATCAAGAAGTGTCACATTACATATTACATATCATATCTATTTAAATTACAATAATAAGAGTACTTTTTTTTTCTATCTACTCTAGCTTTGCATGTGCTGACTTCATATTCACAGTATATGCCAGTCTAAGTTCTTCGAACCTATTTGCTATTTATCAGTTCCTGTTTTTTTCACATCTTTTGGAGACCTACAAGTTCAGAATTAACCAAACTTGCTGAGCTATTACGCTCAGTGGATACTTTAACTAATATGAAGCATAAATCATTTAAATGCACATATATAATTTAAAACAATATTAAGCAATATTTAAATATCATAAATTACTTTAACAAATAAATTGCTTAATCAAAATCTTACTTGTTTAGCTCTACTAGGCATTTAAGTGAACACATGGATAAGTCACTGTCAAAATTTCTGTATGGTATGGTATTTTCCACACACATTCAGAATTCACTGTTTCAATTCAAACGGCCGTATTCAAAATTCAATATTCAAATTTAAGTAATACAACTGACTCAGTCAGTATAACTTTTCACTCTGTTTCATTATTCAATTTGTTCACAATTTCACAATTTTGCAGTACTGCTTAGTTTATGATGCATCATAACCTTATCTCTTTAGTTCGACTTATCCTAAGTAGAGCAATAAATATTTACTGTATCATTTTGATTTTTATCAGATTTCTGAAATAAACATCACTTTAATTTTCATTTCATAAATCAACACTTATTTAGCAAAAATATCATTATTCTTAAATCATTGTCTTTTTCTCAAAAATGTAGTCATAATAATTTTCAACGTATTTATTTTTATCAAAAATATACTTATTCAATATACTGTATTTTCCTTTTAAAAATATATTTATCTTTGATAAATATATTATTTTTATTAACACCATAATAATATTTCATAACATATATTTCAAATACTTTCCAATAAAGTTAACAAATACTATTATTCTTAAATTCAATACCATTATTTATTTCTTAATATTAATTACAAAATCTTTATATAAATTTTACTAAAATAGAATTTTTCTCGAACATAAATATTCTTAATTAGTTTCCTTGTCAAATTATTTTAGAAGTTTACTATATAGTATTTTTTTCAAAAATACTATGTTAAATTATAATTTTTCAAAATATCTAATAAATACTATTTTCTCAAAATAGTCAAATTAATGATATAATAATTTTTCCCAAAATATCTTAATTCTCTTTATATATATATATATACTTTACAAAATAATATATTTTCTCTTATAGAATAATACTTTATTAAAAATATTACTTTAATCAAAATTTCTAAGTAACTTGATTTATTAATTATAAAATTTATAAATATATTTTATTTACTTTTAATAAAGTATATCTTAAAAATAATAAAAATAGTAAAAACAATAATAAAATAATTATAATAATAAATACCATAATAACAATAATAATTGTAGTAGTAATAATAATAATAAAAATATTAATAATAATAACAATAGTGATTAGTTAAATCATATATAACAATAATTAAAATTCTTTAACAAATATTATTTTATCCAAATATAAGAATATTTAAAATTCTTAATTCTTTCTTTTTTCAAACAAAGATCACAATCACAAATAATTCATATCCAATAAACAAATATTCAACCCAAATAATTTCAATAAATTATTTAATTCAAATAATTTAAAACATGCATAAAATTTAACTTTACATTAAGAATAATGATTTTCCTCTCGCCTCTCGAATTCGAGATATACAGAAACACGTTAACGTGTTTTAAAACACGTTAACGTGTTTCTGTGTATCTTGAATTCGAGAGGCGAGAGATGTAGCATTGCTCTTACATTAATTAAAGTATCAAACATGTCTCCGTTGTTACAGTTCATATCTCTTAATTTCTCGTACTGTCTTTTGTCCTATCATTGTCCATATCTAATAATTATAAGGTATTGTCCATATTTGTCCATAAAATAGTCCATATTTGTCCATATAATTATTTTTATTTGGGTCCTTTTAATTTTATTTTTCCAAACATTCAATAAATATATCATGTGTGTTAATCATCAATTTATTTAGACCCATTTTATAGTTGTTCCAGATCCAATTTTATTGTCAAATTAATTTAATTAAGTCACCATAATTTTTAATCTTAATATTAATTAAAATTTTTCATTAATAAATTCATAAAATATTAACTTTACAATTTTTATCCTAAATATCAGTTTCAAATATTTATTTTGGCCATATTAAATTAAATCTGGGCTTTTAATTAATTTATTGACTCTCCAAAAATATTTAATTTCAAAATTAAACTTAATTTATATTTTAATCAGATATTAGGACGTGATTGAAGTGAGTAAAGAAGTTTGAGGGTCAATACCGTATGAAAACAAGGGCGGAGGGGTAGAATTGAATATGGACGAAAACTTGAAGGACCTCGATGAAGTTTGCCGCGCAGGCCTGCGGATGAAACGGCACAGGCGTGTCGCGCGCCTTCTCGCCGAACGACGCAGCCTTTCCCTCCAGACGAATCGCAGCGTCTCGTCGAACGACCGACCTCTGCTCGCCGAACGACGGGGCTCTGGGAGCTGGCTTGGCAGATTTGGCAATTTGGAATTATTTTGTGTTTTCTCTCAATTTTTGATGTCTATCCGAAATTTTAGACACTCAAACGACTCTTCAGATGTTAGGGGTCATTTTATAGACCAGATTACACTATTAATTTTTTGTATTTTAGTTTCAATTATTTTAATTTACTATTTACTTTTTGACAAATTCTCTAAATACCAAAAATAAATTTCATTTATTGTCTCCCACTTATTTCCCACTAGTTTTATCAATAATTCTACTTCAATTATGGTATGTGACAGATTTAAATTTTACTTGTACTAAAATTTAATTACAATTTACTTTTTAATCCATTTTTATCCATATTTTTCATTTTATTGTAAACCCTTCAATTTATATCTTTAATATTGGATAAAAATGTCACAATTATTTATTTAAGTTTTTTTCTAAAGAAATCTGAATTTTAATTGTACATTTGATACTTAATTTATTTATTTTTACTTAATTTTCAAATTAAATTAAATAGGTGTATCTTTGTTTACAATTGTTTATAAGTGCCTATGGATTTATTAAGTGTTTACCTTATTTTTATCATATTTATACTTGGTTTAATATTTTACTATTTAACTAGGGCAAATTTTAAATTTACCGTTTTACCGTATTTTACCCCATATAGTAAAAATTTACCAATTTGCAAAATATATCAAATTTATACTTTTTTTTTTTTACTCCAAGAAATATTATTAAAAAGTAAATAAAATAATACAGAAGTTTGTCAAAAAGGAGAGATTACATAATAAGGATTTGATGAAGCTATTTTCTTCGCATAACGGGAAGATTAATAGCATCATAGAATAATATGTCTATTGCCTCTTGTGGGATAGAAGTCCACCAATGTATTAAATTTATACTTAAAATATTCAATCTAATTATTTTCTAAACATTTAATTAAATAAATCTCCTTAAAATAATTCATTATTATAATTTATTTTCCATTTTACAATTTAAACTTTTTTCTTATTTGGGTTAATCAAGAATTATTATTTTTAGGATGTTACAGTTTGAACATTCTGAAATATATTTTTTAAAAATATTTATTCCATGCATAATTATCATGCATAATAGGTTGTTTTCCGTCATATCAAGTTAATTAGTATGCTGTTCTCTTATAAGGTTTCTTGGTTAGCACTCTGGATTCAACCCGATGGATTTTAGCAGCGAAAATTGAGGTAAATTTTATGGGTATATTTGATTATTTGTGATGTGTTATTTGTTAGATGTCTAAGTTATATTATATATCATAGCCTATTCTTATATCATATTCTTTTGATTCGAATATTAATATTTCTTTTTTCACCAAACCTTCTATATGTTTAGAGATGGAAAAATGAGTCTATTTGTTTGGTTGAATGTTTGAATGTTTGATATAATTGATATTATTTGGTGTCAGTAATACGGATATGTCGAGATCAACTATGAGACTTTTATTATTATTTTTGTTTTTGATATGTTTGCATAGCAATAAGAGTGGCATCATGCTAGACATGATTTTGGGTCAGGGAGGTAGAAATAAGGAAGATTTCTAAAATTAATTTTTAGAAGTCTTTCTGACATACTTGTATTACATGTTTGATGATATGGAACTTATTTTGTTAGGCCTCCCTACTACACATAAAACTTACTGAGCATCTATATAAAGTGTTCATATCCTATCAGACTTTCTTGCAAGTTCCCAACATTTTTAATGGCGAGACTTATATTCTTTCTTCTTAAGCCGAGCATTCGAATTGAGTTAGTTAGATTTGTTTAGTCTTTGTATTCTAGATTGATTTTTGGATTGTAAAAAAAAATAAATTGTTTCAGTTTGCATTTGTAATTTAAAAGAAATTTTTATTTTGTGATTGTTGAGTAAATGGCATTTTAGCATTTATTTTTAAAGACTTGTGTAGTCAGATTTCAGTCTGGTTGTACACCGGTCATTGACCTCATATTTGGGTCGTGACATTTAACTTCTATTTCCAGCAACAAAATGAGCAATCCACTATACTAAGTTGAAGTCTCGTCGAGAGTAATCGAAATATGGTATACATTTGTAAATATGAGCACCAAAAAATCATTGAAAATTGCTTCAAAAAATATTGAGTCACGCAACCCGACCCATGATCCACCAATAACCGCGATGATACTAATCAAATTATATACCAAATTTAAGAGGAGATCAAGATAAGTCGATTGATACCCAGATTAGAGTCAAAATCTCACCAAAAAAGATAAAATATTGATCGGAAAAGCTTCTTTCTTCCCTTGCTTCATGCATTTCTGTTTCTTTTTTAATTTTTATTTAATTGTTTTATTAATTGCATGTAGTGCATTTTCGGATAAATTCATAAAGTGATGATGTATTTTTTTATTTTTTAGTGTTAGACTTTGCTATATATTAAAAAAAAAAAAAAAAGGCATGTGCATTAGCTATCTATTAAAAAAAAAGATATGTATATAAACAATCAATAAATATTTATAATTTTTTTTCCCTTCTATTTTGAGCTTTTGTTGACTTTATTGAATTGCATTCATAAAAAATTTTTCTAAAAAACGTGACCCCATCCCCTTTAAATTATATCCATTTATTTAAAAGGAAAATATATCCACTTATTAAAATAATAAAATAAAAATTAAAATAAAAGGAAATACAAGAAAATTGCAGATGTGAAGGGAAAAGTTTCATGTTATTTCCCGCAGCTTTTTTGATCAATATTCCATTGTTTTGCGGTGAGATTTTCACGCTGATACGGGTACTAATCGACTTATCTTCATCTCCTATTTGATTTGGTATATAGTTTAATCAGTATCATTGCGGTTTTTTGGTGGGTCGTGGGTCGGGTCGCGTGACCTAATACTTTTCGAAGTAATTTTCAATGATTTTCTGGTGCTCCAATTTGCAAATGAATACTATATTTTGATTGCTCTTGATGAGAGTTTCAACTTAGTATAGTGAATTGCTCGTTTTGCTGTCGAAAATATAAGTTAATTTTTGGGTTGAAAAATTACACATTAATCTTTTTGATGTAAACTCTAAATTGGTCTAAGGTAGCTGCTACGTCAGCTGTAAAAATGATTTTTATGCAAATTCCTTTCAAGTTCAGGTATTTTCAAATAAGAAATTAAAGTTTAAGTACCATTCTGTTAAAACTTCAAAAGTTCAAGTGAAAGTTATCCTCAATTTACATATAAAGAAAGCTGACTTTTTTATGTGTTTAACTTCATATTTTGAGTTCAATTATTTACAATTTTAATATGTAAATCCATTAGTTTATTCGTTTGTGACGATTTTTACGGCTGAAAGCTATATAAAGGTAAATAGTGAATAATTAATCTCAAAATAAAAAGTCAAACACATTACTTTATCTAAATAAATTGAAAGAAAGGAGTAATTTACAGGAATTTTACCTTAAATAAGTAATAAATAAAGAGAAATTGGACGTGTGAACTATAATGCATCATTTACATGAAGAAATAAGTTAAATTGGAGATATCAAATTGGATTATTTGTTAGGTGTTTAGTTCCATCTCTGCACTTATTATTATAAGTCATATTTATCACATGCTTATATTTTTCTATAGAAATTGACCAATTGTTGACAATTTTAAAATAATAAGTCAATTTTTGAAATAATAATTAGTTACATATTTATTTATTACCTTGCACAAAATGCTTTGATTAATTTAAGAAATTAATTAGTGCGTATTTTCTAATATTTACTTTTAAATGATAAGTTACTTCAACTCCAACTCTTTCATCGCCTCCATACAAATGATGGAAGCGAGCATACAACACTGTTACTTCCTAGATCTTGAAAACTCTCTCTCTCTCAAGAACCTTATTCATATATTCATGCGAAAATGATATTAATTGGGTCAATGCGATGCAAAATGAGTTAAATGCTTTAAAATCTAATCATACATGGTAGTTAACTTACCAAAGGCAAGAAAGCTATTGAATCTAAATCAGTTTTTAGGATAAAATATAAACCATGGAAGCTTAGATAGATAAAAAGCAAAATTGGTGGCAAAAGGTTTCGACCAATAATCAGGGCTGGACTACACAGATAATTTCTCACTCATTACCAAATAATACCTATCTTTATAGGCATGTTGATGAAGAAATTTACATGACACTACCACAAGGTTACTTCCCATAACTCAAAAGCACAGTTTACAAACAAAATTTATATAGTGACACTCTTTCTTGGACGAAAGTAGTATAATTTATAGGAAAAAAATACAAGATAATACGAATTTAATTATTGGATTAGTATAAGATTTAATTAAAACAGTAAATGTGCTAAGATCTTTGCCCTTAAGTTCTAACGGACTAAGTTTGAATCTCTTTATGTTAAAAAAAAAAAAAATTTGAAGTATAAACATATATAGTGGGAGACAAAACTAGAATTATAAAAAAAAATAGTCTACTGCTCATAGTTTTTAGTTTTATATAATTCGATAGTCACGATACACATGCCTTTTTTTTGTCATATTTAATATCAACAAATGAATACTTTTAAAGAAAATTCATGCAGACGTTCATATATATATATATATATATACACACACACATTGTGAACTAACTAATTAGATCTTTATTAAAAGAAAACTTGATGTATTACACCAACTCAATAGTCTATTTAAAAAATAATTAACTAGAGTTATTCATGCCAATACATTAAAAAAAAAAGGTTAAAATAGTCTAAAATATTGGGCGATTCTTAAACATAATTTTTTTTTTTTTTTTGGAGCATCACATATGTCGGGAGTGTTAGGCAAAATTTTTCCATTTATTAGATACCAATATATAGGACCGTAACCACAATTTATAGGTTTTTTTTTTTGGTAATTATAAAGAAATGTGAACTATTGAAATTTATTTTTAGTAAATTTCACATATTTTAATTATTAAGTAAATATCAATTTTTAAAATTTATATTTAATAAATATTATATTTTTTAAAAAAAATTAAATAAATGACACTTTTTTTTTTTTTTTTGATACAAGAGGAAAAAACAAAAAACGTAACTTAAACTAAGTAATCTCCGAACATAAAATAGGAATCAACCAGGAAGGTGGATGCAACCAGTAGCAGCTAGTAACCCCAATCTGCACACCCTTATGAGCTAAAGCATCAGCTCCAACATTATTTTCCCTACGAACATGCCGAAACTCCACACGCCAGTCTTGCCGAAGCATATTACGAATGCTTAAAATATCATCACAAAACCAATGTCGAGACACGTCAGAATTTGAAGATACAAGTGTGATCACCTCCAAACAATCAGATTCACAACACACCCAGCGTTTTCCAGCATCCCAAACACGAGAAAGACCCTCCCTAACAGCTACTAGCTCAGCAAGCAATGGGCTACCATAATCAAACCCACGAGAAAAACCCAACAACCAGCTATCATGATAATCCCGGATAATCCCACCAATCTAAACAATGAAAATACATTTTTTTAAATACTTGTATTTTTTTATATCATATTGGTAAATGACACTTAGCTAATATTTTAAAATTATTGTCATTTATTTATATGAAAAATTCATAATTTTTTTTATATATAAATTAATATACATATTTACTATAATAAAAATACATATATTGAAATATATATATTTTTTTATATTATACTAGCTAATATTTTATAATGGATCACGTTTACTTTTACTTTTATTAAACTATAGGGATTTTTTCAGAATAAATTTATAGGATTAGGATAAGCTGAATGGGAAAATAAGTTTCTTAAGCCATAAGCCATAGGCCATAAGCATTTCCTTAGCCATACTTACAAAAAATATCTACCAATTACAAGGTGACTATGACCTCCAAATGAAAGGGAACTCCATTAAGCTGCACGTGGAAACAAGTAGATCGTTCCTTGGTCAAGACAGCTTACCTTAAATTAGGACACTTGCAACATTGTATATTTATGTATTACTAAAAATGGACAAATATATCCTTGAGCTTTTTTCATATTTACATAAATGAACAAGGCTCCTTTGAATCCCTTTTCAAGGATAAGGCTGAATCCACCACAAAAAAAAAAAAAAAATTCTAATTTGTATTGTTATCTTTAAATTAATTTGTTGTAGTGAGGTGTAATTCCAATCCACTTTCTATTTTGCAACTTTTGTAAACTAAAACAACTAATTATAAAGTGGGAAAAATAAGATTTTTTTTTTTAAAACATAGATAGAAACTCAAGCACGCACACCCGGATATGGATAGTGAGATTCGAACTCAGCGAGGGCAAATCTCTTACTACCTCAACTAGCTCCCAACCACTAGAAAAAATAAGATTTAAACTTCCGAATGTTCTGGAATAAAAAAAAATTGTGATAATTAGAGATTTTTAGTGTGAATATGGATTGCATAGAACACAATGAAAAATGTTTATTTTAAAAATGAACGTTTAAAAAAAAAAAATTCAACAATGTATTACTTTTCTTTTTTTTTTTTGTCCTTTTTGGGCTGATAGGCAATTTATTATCCAGCAAATCATGAAATAATAGAAATAATATTTAATGTGGATTTTGTGTTGCAAATTTTGTAGAAATATAAGTTTTACTAAACGTTGTTTATTGTCACTTCAGCTTGATGATTAAACACATGGTCATATTGAAGAATATTTTTCAAAAAAAATTTTCCATTTTTTTAACATTTCATTTAAATTGAATCGGTTAAAAAGAATGTCAGGCTCTAATTAAATTTGAGCTCGAAATCCGACCGTTTTAAACTAGTCATACAAGTTTGAGTTGAACTCGATACACTTAAACTCAATTTTGATAAGTTAAAATAACATTATTTGTTATTTTTTTTCTTATTATTTTTTAAAATTTAACAAAATTAGATAGTAATATTTTTTTCTTACTCTATACATGGTATAAAGTAATATATATATATATATATATATATATATATATATATATATATATATTAAATGCTAACATTTAAATAAAGAGTACACTAATTTTTTATCTGTTAAATTTTATAATTTTAATATATTAACTGTCTTTTTAATAGTAAAAAAAAATACAAATAAAACACACATTGTGAGATGGAATAATAATAATAATAATAATAATAATAATAATATGAATTTTTGGAGGATTTTATAATTTTAACTAAAAAAAGGTTTGATTTTAATATCTTCAGTCTCCACCACCATCATTAATTTGGCATGGATCGTTGGAAATTGTGGAATCAATAGGATTTAGTGACGTGGCCATTGAAGATAAGTAGGACCATTTGTTCCCATGAAGATTGGGAAAAAAATAAATCCACTATTTAATACTTGTACGAAATGTATGCTTTACAATTACAAAGTAATTATAAGCCAAAAAATTTTTATCCATTAGTGTTTTTGCTTTTCTTGCAATCTCAACATCACTGTGTCCTCATTATAATTCATATCTTCCGCAACAATAGCAGCCCCTCCCACGTCCACTTCAATTTTTTACCCCCACTATGAAAATTCAGACCTCAACCACTACTACGCCTGACGAAAACAAAATTCGAATTGATCGAACCATCAGAAACTGGAATTGAATTGTCAAGAAAGAAAAGTTTGATTCTATTTCTACCAAATTTAGATTCATAATTGCTCAGAATTGGAAATTTTAATAGGCCATTCCAATAGATATTTGAGTGTTTTTAAGTAAATTTAAAAATTGTTTACCGAAAATAGGAAAAAATCATAAAAAAAACCGCTTATAGAACAAAGGAACTGTAAAATGGCAGTTCTGTTCCGATTCCACACAGTCCCAAAACTGTAACTAACCAGCAGTTATGAAACTGTGACCAGAACTATCTTTATATTTTGACTTCTAACCAATTATGGTCAAAGAAATTTTTCCATTTGTTATAAAATTTGTGAAAAATAGAACATCTCGTAGTTTGAATCTACATACTAATTATAGAAGTTTTGGATCCTAAACTTCTTGAGGCGAGATAAAGATAAAATTGTTTGTTAATGAGCTGTTCAAGAATTAAATTGGATCATTATATAACATACACTCCATCATAGATAACGTAGTGAGTCTCCAATTATATTTTAAAATTTATATCTAACTTCTTCTTGTATTTGACTATTTGAACAATATAAGTTCAGACTGGCAGCTGAAAAGGGCTAAATTGGCAGCTAAAAAGGGCTAAATTCATGGCAATAATTGCTATGAATTATCCCCAAAAAGATTGTTATGTGCAAAAACTTGTAAAAACGAGAAACTTCTAGGACTATTCTGTTCTTTATCTAAAGAGCATACATGGCAAGTAGATAATTTATTTATATCCCATAAAATGGAAAGCTATTTAGAATTGTATTTATGAAAGAAAAGGACATAAAACATGAGTTTTCAATGACTACCCAAAAGCAAATTTGATGACGCAATTGCTTACAGTCCAAAGCATTAAAGATGTACGGGAAAAAAAATCAAAGAAACAAACAAAATATGCAGAAGATTCCCACATGCAATTTGAAACATATAAGGCTATACATTTGCTCCCGAGGTCCGCACTGCAACTAAGAACAGAATCCGTAAAGAAACCGTTTTTAAAGGGATCCAACCGGAATTAGAATCAGAAATTTTTAAAAGCGGGTCAAATTTCAGTTCTTCACTAGAATTAGAATCAGAACCAAGAATCCAATAACTTTATAAGTAAAACTATATACTGTAGTTTTTGGATAAAATACTCATTTTGTTAGGTTTATTGGTAAAAATTTAATGGTTTTTCCAGATTATTTTTATTTAAAATTGAATTTTTTTTATTAAGAAATACAAACAAGAACTTGAAAACCGAACTGCTGGCAGAACCAAGGGGCCAAACCGCTGCCAAAATCCAGGATTGAAACGTTGGAACCAGCTGTGAATCGAGGGGCCTAACCAAACTGCATTTGAAACCATGAACCAGCCCGAACTGGCAATTCTGTACTTGAACTAGGAGCATGATTTGATTCAAGGTTCAGCAGTTCTATGAACTGTAAATCGTGATTTCACGACCTTGAACCGGACAGTGGCATTTGTACATGTAGCTAGCCCCGAATCATAAAAATAAGAAGATTGGGATATCAATGGACCAACGAATTTTGAAGAAAAAAAAAGATACGTACAGCATAAAAATGTAGCAACAACAGTCTCTCAAGATGTATGGTACCGTGAGAATGAACAATTCAACGAAATTTTGTGACCAGAATATGGATTTGTAAATGGAATCCGTAAAATTTTGCGGAATTTGCTCAATACTAAAGAGACCTGTAATGTTCTTATAAGTTATACTTTGAACAAATGATGATTGAAGAACAGATTGTTAATGGAAATGTCATGCAGAAAAATGGAAAAATAGTAAAAAAAGAAAAAAAATGTTGCCAACCATTGCTTATACTTCCATCTGATGTAACCCGCCTTTGAATTGTCGCTCGCTTTCTGAACGAATAGCAAAACTGGGGGACTTACCTTTACCTGCCTCTAGATATTCAAGAAAATCCATTACCATAGGATCAGTCCATGGAGCTCCAAGTGGAGCTTCAGGACCTGCTATCCACCCCAGATGGCCACCTTTGGGCGTCACTATCAGCAGGCAATTTGGGTTTTCCTGAAACAACACTTGAGCTCAGAAATATGATACAGATGATATTAATAATCTCCAGAGGGCTTAGCTTCATTAAGTCTAATTTTGTGATAAAAGGAACTTCATATTTTTAAATAACAAAACTAAACAAATGAACAGCAGCAGATTGCCTGCGAACTCCATCATCTATCCAAAAATCATTGACTGACTACTTAATGATTTGACATAATTCAGAAATGCAAGTTTAAGCTAAGCCTTCAAAATCCAATCATTTTGGCGGTAAGAAAAAGATTCTGCCCCCCCTAGGTTATCTTGCATATAAGTTTTACAACGAATGACAGTTCCTACTTCCTAAAGACAATTCATAACTCACATACAAATATTCTTAAGAAATTACTTCGACTAAATTAAAATTGCAGCACAGATATAGGTTCTTTGCAATGCTGTATACTTTGCATGACGTAAACCAACCTTTGGGTCATAGAAAGCAACGTTTTTCACATGCTAGAAGTCTAGAACAGTGAAGACAGGATTAGACGGGATTTAAAAGTCCAAAGGTACTTTAAAATGGATGGTCAACTTGAAAAAATCAAGCAGAGCATCTTGCCATCACGTATTCAAAATTTAAACTGTTTGAAATCTTGGCAGTTTTTTCTTAAGAAAAAAGTATGACATTTTATCTAGTTCTTGCATGAATTATCCTGAAGAATAATATAATATCAGATAGAATAACTGAATAGAAGCCCCATATGACTTGACAATAGAAAGAGCCAGGCATTACCTTGATATCTTGACGAGGAATTGCCCTAGCAGGAGCAATTGGATCATTGGCAGCCTGCAGATGCAGAAGATGGCATCAGATAAGTCTAGAAAATTTGGCATATTCCAGCACAATTACAGATCTTTCATAATAACGCAAATTTATTCAAGCCAAACATAGTTAACATGTGTCTAACAGTGAATCGCAACACCAAATTTGGGTCTTTCTTAAAATCTAAAATAAGACAGCACAATCTTAATAAGAAGAATTATTAAGTATCAATAATTTTTATTGTAACTGATATGCATTAATATTATCACCTTTCGAACCCATATAATGCAAGTTAGAGCTTGGGACTAAAAAGATAAGCATTTTTTGCCATTTCTAAGCATGTCAAACGTTTACTTTGGCTCAGATATCCAGGCTTTGATTCAAAATAAGGAACACAACACAGAGGTGAATTATCTGCTAGGTCATCTTTAAACATTTGAGATCGCTATTGGATTTACAAGTACAACTTCACAAGTACAAAGTTATATTTATCAACAACATAAATCCTTTGCATAGCCTAATCTATAGGAATCAAACAAAAGCTGGATTGCAGTAACAAGCAATGAAGTCAAGATGACAGAAAAGGTCCAAAGAAAGTGAACTGAATTAAAATTGTTGACAGGACATATTACCAAGTATATTAGTCATATAGAAAAAGTTCAAAATTTGCATCAGAACATAACCAACCACTGACTCAGTAAACAAAGTCTTATGGAGTACAGTATCGTTATGAGGCTCAGAAATACACTCTTGAAATAGCACTTATATGTAGTACCTGAATACAAAGCAAAGGCCTACAGACATGCTGTATGGCTTCTGAACTGCTTGATTTAGAGTAGTAGTCATCCACCGACTTGAAACCAAATGAAACTAATATTTTTCATAAAGTACCAACAGTGTAAATTGTAGCCAATCATCACATTAACGAACAAGAAATGAAATTAATTTCCATGTAAAAGAACCACATACCACGCGTTAATCCTTGGTCAAACTCTCTGACTGACCTGGCATGGGTAACTGAAGGGATGTCATACTCACCCTCCAAATCTTCAAAAAGATATTTATTCCTGTAAAAACTAGAGACTATGATACCATCTCAAAGCAGAAATAACTAGCAACAAGAGGAAAGAATTTATTGCAGGATTACTTCTGGAAAATTTTACAGAGAGCTCTTGTAAGAGCTTTGTCATAAACAATGTTAAAGCCCTTACGGAAGTCCTCATCAGCAATAACCAAATTGAAAGGATTACACAAGGACACAGCACCAGATAAGGGGCAACTATGAGATTCCTGCAAAAGTAATACAATGTATATAAAATTAGCAATAGTGAAATTAAACTGACAGGGAACAGAATCAAGATCACATCTACAACAAAAAGTAATTTTCTACATTAAAGAAATGAATTGGGATTCAATAAATTAATGTAGCAGAAATATCGATCAAAGAGAGAATTTGTAGCATACCTCACCCAAATAATTGACAAGAATGTTGGCACCAAGAGACCAACCAACAGCATATATTTTAGCATTGGGATACCTAGTAGTAACAAGGGCCACTACTTCATACATATCTCCTAGAAACGAAGCCGAATAGAACTGCATTATCAGTTGTTATGTACTAACTCAATAACTTTCTTTGCATCATCAAATGTCAAAATTAAAACCAAAATAATAAGCACCTGAGGAGTGGTTACAGGGCTGTCTCCGCAACCTCTGCTGTTAAAAACAACAACACGCCAGCCTTTGCTTCTCGCCCTAACTAGCAAATGCCTAATATATGAATCCTCGCTCCCTCCTGTTAAACCTGGCTGCAAATTCAATTACAAAATCAATTAGCTGCCAAAATCCTACATGAAGCAATGATACATGGTTGTCTTAGAACTAGTTTCTCTCTTGCTCTAATCATCTACATTTTATTCCCAATTCCATATGATATCTAACAGATTTCGGTCTTAGAATAAAATTTGATTTTGTGTCAGATCAAAATACAGGCAAAAGTTGAACATTAAATTTACTCTGCACATAATCTACTTATAGAATCGAATTTTACCCCATTAGGTTCCAATGAATTCCAAAGAACGGTTAGGAGTCGATGAATTCCAAGTTTTAGTTGTTTGCTTGCATTAAAATTTAGAATCCAATTCTAGAAATTCAACTTTACGGAACTAGTACCTAAATTAATGTCTAGAACTACAAACGAATCATAGAAAGAATTCATTCTAAAATAAATTTCAAAATTCAAATTCATCTAAACCAAACAATACATTAATGTCTAGAACCTATCTACTACCTAAATTTGAACTTGTTTGATACAAATTTGCATTTTGATCGAGAGAGAACTAAGTTCAGACTTCAGAGAACAAAGAAACGTATCATATTCTCAATCACTAAACTACAGGAAATGCATAGAAAAGGCACAAACCAGTAAAATGAGAACAGGAGAATCCGGCGACAACCGGCGGCTGTCACCGGCCACCCAATCAAGAGCCACAGCTCCATTGTCCTTGGTACGAATACACTCTCGCTTGTATCGGACGTACGGGGCAGTTCTAAGGAAGGAAGCGAGAATGGTCTCGACATGGCGATTTTGGCCGATAACAGGGAATGGCTTGTAGGGACGGTTTATGGTCTTCAAGGCCGGTAAGAAAACGTCACGTCCGCCGCCAATGACTTCGAGGGAAGGGTGAGGACTTTTGTCATCAGCCATAGAAATGGTGGTAGCGGCGACGTGAACGGCGGAGATCGGCGGAGCAAAGAAACGGGGGTGACGAAATGAAACGAGAGCGGGAAAGGAACCGAATGTGGCTCCTGTCATTTATTGGGCGGAAGATAGAAGCTAACAAAAAGGAGTGGCTGTCAGTTTATTTCGGTTTTAAATAAGTATGGACGGAGATTATATTTGTCACGGACCAACAAAAATATATTTATTTATTGGGTTATTATAGGTGGTTCGGCACAATCCGGCTCCCTTATTTCAGCTTTTTTTATTTTTTCTCAAATCCAAGTATTCAATTATCTCGGTTTAGTGTCGATATCAATTACAAGTTTACAAAATTTTAGTATTATATATGTAGTTTAAAAGTTCGTTCCCCCTCCTTGTGGCGGCAGTGGGCTATTTATAGTAAAGGTAACAATGGTAAGGATCAATATCGTGCATCATTGCATCCACAGTGAAAGGTATGGGTAACGGTATGGGACAGCGTCACATGTGGGGCTCTGAAAAATGCTACGTGTGTAGTTGGTAATGGGACCAGGTCCAGGTCTAACTCAGGCCTGCAACCTCTCTAGCTAGGTCACCAAAGAGATCACTTTAAAGGACATTCATGTTCTAGTCGTATGGAGAGGTATTCTTAGTAACTTCTTCGCTGATTGGACAGCGAATCTCCCAAAACCTGGTAAAAAATGTGCTGGATGGGTCCCTTAGATAGGTGAAGAGGCTTACAATATATAAATTTATATGATTGTAAATTCAACCGTTCTAACTATTTTATTATAAGAATACATAATTAAATTATGTAAATTACAATAGTCTATATAATAGATATCGTACTGTGTAGTGACTGTAGTTATGAACTACAATCTTAGATTATATTACATCAAATAAAAAAACCACAATTCTATTTTATGTTTTACAAACTTTTAATTATGGAATCATTTTTCCAGTTCACATTTGTTCTTTTGAATTTTTAGGGAGGAAGATATTCTTCAAAAACAAAAATTTAGGGAGAATTACTATAAAGTACCTGAAGTTTGTCCTAATATACTATAAGTTCCTCCAATTTTGAATATTACATTCTAAGGTCCCTATAGTTTCATTCTATTATACCTAGAGGTCCTTCAGTTAAATTTTCTTAATTTTTCCATTAGTCTATACTGAAATCAACCATACATGTAAAAAATTTTATATTATCCCCAGAATACCCTTAGAAAACATCGAGTCTCTTTCTTCTCCTTCTCCACCACTACTCTTTTTTCAGTTCCTCTGACTATACCACTGAACAGCTCTACAACACTATTTAAGTGTACTTCAAAGCAAGAAACAATATTTATTTTCATAGGAAAAAAAATTCAAAATCTATTTCAAAATCATAATCATACAAATCAACAAAACATTAAGCAATAGTTGATAAAAAAAATATTAGGTAACAATAAACTATGTTTCAGAATCCAAAATTCTAACAAATCAACAAAACATTAAGCAACAATGAATGGAAAGAACAATAACTTTTAATAGATTCAGGTTTGACATAGGCTCATCCTTCATCATTTTTGAGTTTTGACCGACTTCTATTATCGAGGTACTGGTTCTCTTGGACTAATTCGGAGATTATCGAGTCTAGTCATTCTGGGCTCGTCCATAAACACTGGCAAACGTGGTTGTAAGTTGTAACGGCATATGAAGGGGCATTAAATCACTCAAAGGAAACATAATAGCTGTCGATCAGAGTATGGTTTATTGGTCATTCTATTTACCACAAAAGTTTTTAGAATGTGGAGTTCTTGAAATCGATTCATGCTAACCACACTGCTACCACTTATTTGGTGCAAAAGGAAGAGCCGTGTATCCAAGATGTTATCTGGTTTGTTAGCGACCTTCTCTATATTAAAAAAAAGGAAGGAAACATGATAGCTAGTATAATAGACGAGTGTTGCTGGAACTCTCCCAATTGAAAGTTCTTGATTTTTATTTTGGGATAATGCAAAAAAAAGTCCCTAAATTTTGACCAAACCTACAAAAAACTCCTTGTCTTTTTTTTTTTCCAACAAAAAAATTTTCATCTTATATTTCCGTCTACATTTTTCTCCTTCAAACTATTTTTTCTGTTAAAATAACGGTTAAGGATCAAAATGTAATTTTTGTTGGCCTTTTTGTAAA
The DNA here is from genome assembly GCA_949640765.1 of Croton laevigatus. Classification (NCBI taxonomy): domain Eukaryota; kingdom Viridiplantae; phylum Streptophyta; class Magnoliopsida; order Malpighiales; family Euphorbiaceae; genus Croton; species Croton laevigatus. The sequence continues at coordinate 9,565 of CATIWJ010069931.1, read as the reverse complement.
AACTCAAGAAATGAGGGATCCTTTTGTAACTATATCATCATCTTCAACCTTGGACTTCTTCCACAGCCATCGGCCGATGTTCCTCCCTCCATAGCTGACGGAAACGGTGTTTTCAGACTGCAAGACATACTTCTATTGAAAGGTCCCAATGAGAGGAGTCCAAATCTATATTTATTTCCGTCGGATGATGGCCGGAACTGGTTAGAAAACGCATTGAAAATCTGGCGTGAATAGTGTCATGGATAGTAAATGTCTCCTTCCAAATGCGTTTTCGATCGAATCCGATGAAGTATTGCTACTGTGCCAACATCATCGGACTCGTCGAATTGAGGACTTCACAGCGGCGGGCGAGTGGTGGCGAGAGAATCGACGGTGGCGGTGCTCGTTGCGTCGGCAGATATTTTCTCTTTCTTCTCCACCTCTGTTCACGCATAAAACCACCAACGATATTGAATCATCTCCATACCTGGCAGAAAACTAGCAAATGATACACCAAATTGAAGATCTTCTCGCGTGGAATCCAAATATGGGTTTAGTTTTTACCAGATGTTCTTAGTTTGGCCGGAAAATCCAAACAAAAATTTAGCAGTTTCAACAAACGTTCTCTTTACAATATTTTCGTTTGGATTTTCCGGTCAAACTAAGAACATCCGGTAAAAACTAAACTTATATTTGGACTCCTCACGACAAGATCTTCAATTTGGTGTATCATTTGCTAGTTTTCTACCAAGCATGGAGATAATTGTTCATCGCCGGCGGCTGTGCAAGGAGGTGCGTGAAGAAGTCCAAGGTTGAAGATGATATAATTACAAAAGGGTCCCTTAATTCTTGAGTTTTTACAAAATGGCCCGTAAAAAATTACATTTTGATCATTCAACCGTTATTTTAATAGAAAAAATAGATAGAATGAGGAAAATATCAACAGAAATATAAAATGAGAATTTTTTTGTTTGAAAAAAAAAAGACGGAGTTTTTTGTTGGTTGGGTATAAACTTAGGGATTTTTTTTTGCATTATCCCTTTTATGTTTTTTAAAATTATTTATTGGTAGCCATCTTTTTATCTATATTTATTGGCCTAATACACAAATTAACACCTAACATACGAATTAACACCTAACGTTTGAGTATTTTTTCGAATGGTCCCTAATATTTGTGTGTACAAATTAACACTTCACATTTATATTTTTACACAAATTAACTTCTCGTTTGCCCGTGCACTATTTAAGGATCAAATTATAATTTTTAGACAAATTTCAATTATAATTTATCATACCCAAAATCTCATTTTTTGATTCCGTTACCAATCGAGGCAAATGAATACACGAAATTAAAGTACTCGACGAGCCCAATCTAATAATAGTATTGTTTTCCCTATTCGGTGACTGGCAAGGCTCGAAAATGTACTAAAACAATTTAGCTACCAAGACTTCCGACGAATTTTCACAGTTTTTTGGTTGCCGAACAAAAAAATAAGACCACGATTAGATTAAGCTCATCGAATACTTTAATTTTATGCACTCATTTGCTTCGATTGGTACAGGAATCAAAAAACGAAATTTTGAATATGGTAAATTACACAATTGATGCTTGTCTAAAAATTATAGTTTGTTCACTAAACAGTGTTCCAGCAAACGAGGTGTTAATCCATGCAAAAATATAAATGTAAGGTATTAATTTGTGCACTTACAAACGTTAAGGATCAATTTGGGAAAACACCCAAACATTAGGTTTTAGTTTATATATTAGGCCATTTTTCATCCACAGGTACAACATATTTTTGTCACAATTACCAGTTTGCCACAAAATTCTGACAGACTGAAAGATACGAGGTCAAACAAAAGAGTAAAGGAGAGAACCACTGAGTTTTCAAAGTTAATTGGACTCATGTCAAGATTTAGCAATTCACAATTGACTAAAAAAATGAAAACTACTACAACAAGGTGAAAGTTTCAATTTTGAATACAGGTATTTCTAAAGAAAGCAACATAATTAGATAATCATTACAAACTTACAGAATGATACAAGAAGAAAATGGGAATTTTCTAGCCAGTAGATGGCATATGCCTCTGCATATCAAATATTTCCCTCCACTACATTTGGGATCATTCAAATTGCTGTCACATCCAATATTGTAGCTTCACCATAGATGCCTGGAATATAAAGAAAAATTAGACAACAATTTCCTTTTTTTTTTTTTTCCATAAACAATTATTGGCAATTTGGCATAAATACATGCAGTAGAATCATAATATTGATCGATCTTGAGTGCTGGTAAAGTTTCAATTGCTATCACAATCCAATAATTAAAGTAACACAACATCAACAGTGTCCATCTTAATTAATTAAATAGTAAATTACAAACCATAAATTTCCTATTTCTTTGAGTCTCAGATATCGTCAAGTAAATATATGCACGAAAAAGCAACCACACAATTAAAATTTAGAATTTCAGAAGTGCATTCAAAGAAATTTGGATTACGTTGCTGAAGAGAAATGACAGAATGTAGTTTTGCAGGGATCCAATGAATAATAAAGCTTATCAATTGCTGAAAATTAAAGAAAAAGGTGTAAAAAAGAGAGAAGTCCACAGCAATAAAATAGGAGGAGATAAAACACGGTTGCTATAGAACAGCCTGCAAAATGTTAATACCAACAAAAGAGGATAAGAAAGACATGGATACATCTCCAAAGTCCAATCATACTTAATAAAGTTTCTACTCACATTGAGGTCCACTGGCCTGGTTCAGACTAGAAGCATACTGCATAACAGAAACATGGCCCATGCCAGGACCTAGATTCCTACAACTGAATTTTTGAAACCAGAATGCTCACAACTTCTAATTCAAGAATAAAAAAATTAAATGGGAGGAGAATAGGAGCCACTGGTTATGTGAACCAACCACTTCTGATCCAAAGTCCTAACTTAATAAATAAAAATCTTGATAATGAAGATAGAATGAATGATCCTACAAGGAAAGGTGAAAATGACCTAAAAGCTCCTAAAAACCTGACAAAAGAAGGAACTACATTTTAACATTAAGTTATAATGGATCTATTCATGTAAATTCTAGGGAAACAGAACATAAGCTTTCGAAATGGGAGCTAAACTCAAAGGCTAGTAGGATACAGCCTTCTTGCTGTAAGACTTTCTCACAATAAAGATAGAATTTACATTTTTTTTCTATCCAGTGACTAATTTACTTTGATAGCTTCAATCCATTAACGAAATATAGAAAAATAAAAGCAGCTAAAATTGCACTGCCTGGTAGGTACCAATATTTTTTCTACCCTCTTTAATATTCAGCAAAATAATGCATATTAGAATAGATCCATCATCTTTGGTAAAACCTATTGAAGCAGTCTTAACAAACATTTATATCTTTTTCTTAATTTCGTTTCCTCAATTCGTCCTAAAAAGCAGATTGGCATAAAGCATTGTTTCAGTGTTGAATTCCTAAAAAGTAAAACTACCTTAATTTCAGATGCTAAGAAACAAGGACAGTTAAGCCATGCAGAATGTTGTGTAACATATAGAAATATCAAATTGGGTGAACAAAAATTTGAGAATTGTTAGATTCTTGAACTACACTGCAAAAGCTAAATACCTAGAAACAAATTTTCAAATTGAGCAAAATCTAAAATGGCTTATCTAATAATTTAATTATGCCAACTAGAGAAGAACATAATTAATGTTACCTTTTGCAAAACTCGGCCAAGTTTCGGGATCCATTGTAGAAGATGAACCACATCAACATGATAACCAAAACATCTTACAAAGTTCAGGAACTCAAAATAGCTATATGCTAAAATAAAAGCTTAGAAGGAAGAAAATCTAAAATCAACACGATATGTAGAGCAAAAAAATCACAACCAGAACTGACATTCCAAATCTAAAGCAAATCAAATAAGAAAGAACAAAAACAAGGATACTGAAAAGGCAACGTTCCCACCAATCCAACATGTAAAGACCAAAGGTGACATTATAGAGATAAACCTTGCGCTGCATCCAGTTCATTGCTCTTTAAGCCTGAAGAACAAACTATATATAAGTCTATTATTCACATTGAATATGAATTGAGAATTACAATATGATACACAAAGTACACGTACACCTATCTAACCTATTTATACTAGTGAAATATTAACATTATATTATCCTATATCTCACATACACACAAATATTCTGTTACTCCTCCTGCAAGCTTAGCATTTACAGTGATTAAATGCTTAGCTTGAATTCTATACAACTAGAACTTCAAAACTGAATCAAAAAAAACATAAACAGATTGCCAAAAAATACATTGTTCGACACAAAATAAGTGTCTAAATTCTAATGCTCAATCACAAAAAGAGAGCAACAAAAACTATCACAGCAATTTGGTTCTCCCTGCAAAAATTAAGGAATGTAGCTTGAACATCTGAAATCATCTTCCTTTGAACTTGTAAAAACTGAAACTTTGCAGCAATCTTTACTTTAGGTTTTTCAGAAAACCAAAACCAGAAGAACACAAACAACCAATATCATCAATATTGCAGAACAGAATCAATTTCAGAATCAATTTCTGAAATTCTTCCTTCAAGAGTTCAGAATTTTTGAACTTTCACCATCCAAAACGTGAAACTCAAGGCTGAACTACCAAAAACCAATTGGCTTTTCAAAATGAGATTAGGTCCTCATCACTTATACCAAATCAAATAAACCTGGAAATCCAAGAATATAGTTTGAAGATAATATCTTTACGGATTGGAGAAAAAAAAAAAGAAAAAAAAAAGCTTATTTCTCTAGCGTTGGTTTACGAATCGGAAAGATATATGAAGATCTTTGCGGACTGCAGAACACTTTGTGAATTTCTCAACTTCTGATCTACTAGTCGGAAAGACATTGAAATCTTTACGGATTAGAGACCAATATGCGAATTTCTCAAGCACTAGTCTATTAATCAGAAAGATATATGAGACCCATACGGATTGGAAACTATTATGCGAATTACTCAAGCATTAGTCTACCAATCGGACGGTTAATGATTCGTATTGTTTGACTATAATTTCTCTAACACAGAATCAAAGAAGATTTCGTTCAGAAATCAGAAAGAGATTAAAGATTTCTAAAACCAAAACAAGGAACACAAAACAAAACATAGAAAAAACAAGAAACAAAGAAGAACAATTACCTCTAAAACGAATAAACTCCTTGGTTTTTGAACGAGTAATCGAAGAACCAAGACTTCTGATCTTGAAATTGAAGAGAAAGAAACTCCTCTGTTCACACAAAATCTTTTCACTGAGTTTTCAAAGCTAACTCAAACAACTTAGACACTTAAATTTTCTATACTAACGGAACCTCACAACAATCTCTTACAAAAATTGTTAACGAAAGAAAAAGAGCTCAAAGAGTAAGCTTAGAGCATCTCCCGGCACACTTTCTATTCTATGTTATAGAATAGAAAGTGTGGAGCTCATATTTAAAAATATTTATGAGGTGATATTTAATTGTAGCAATCTTTTATTTTATTTTATTTTTAATTTTTTTATAAATTTAATTTGAAATTAATCACAATCAAATATAAATATAAATATTATAGTTAGACATTGTCTAATCTACCTCAACTTCGCATCCGAAATAAACTATAGAATTGGATAAATATTTTTTTTTTCTTTCTTTTCTATTGTTCTGATGTGTTAAGTGCACAATCGTTGTATTAGAATTGGATAGTCAGGTGGCTGTTGTAACCGAAATCCCAAGACCGCACATTGCAATAATAAAAAATTTAATAGTCTTTCCAGGTGTTAATGAAATTGATAATTTATTGCCCAAAAAAAAAAATTATAGGCTAATTGTCCAATTTGTCCATGCACTAGTATAGAATTGACAAAAAGCTCTTTTTTTTTTCAACTTTTCTACAAAATCACTCCTAACTATGTGCCATTTCTCACACTTTAGCAGTAATCGAAGTAGGAGAGGCCTTTTCCGTTCAATTTTTGCCGGAAATTACAAAAGTAGGTTGAATTTCTGTCAAGCCTTATCGAGTAAAAGGACTCCCAAATATGATTATAAGAATATTCCTTGGTGAAACAATCTCAAAATAAAAGACTTAGGGAATTATAATTAAAATTTAAAACATACTAGAGAATTGCATCCTAATTCCCTATCTAAACACCACAAACGTAAAAAGCCCCTAAATCCCCTAACGTTTGGCTTCTAGACTGCTACCCATCCACTGCCATTTGAAGCAGCGAATCCTCGTCATGATCTTGTCAGTGGCCAACGAATCATTCCTTTGCCGGCATCTATTGTGACAAATCGGGAAATAAAAAAGCTACTTGTTAGAAAGAACAAGTTTTAATTGAAAGAGAAGAATATATATATAAAAAAAAAGGAGGAGGAGAATGTGTGTTATTTAAGGGGTATTTTTGTATGTGTGTTATTTAAGGGGTATTTTTGTAATCTATTCAAAAAAATTGCTATTTACTGAGTTTGTGAAAAAACATACTACTATACGGTTCTTTATATTTTCAATTTTGGTGTATTTTTATGTTCTTTATATTTCAATTTATAGTAAGTTTTGTAATTGTTTATTATTATTTCTTTATCGATGTTAGTAAAAAAGTAAATTTTTAAAGTATTAGTAATTGTTTATTATTATTTCTATCTTGGTATTGGTGAAAACTGATTTGTGTTGGTATTGATGAAAAGTAAATGTAAAGAATCATAAAATACAGAAGTAGTATTTGCTAGACTATAAAACTCAAAATCTACTATCTACTTACAATTTTTTTTGCCAAATACTATTTACTTATATTACTCAATAATAGAAGCCTTAACAAGTGTACCAAAAAAAAAAAAAAAAAGCCTTAACAAAAAGGGAAACCATAAAAATAGCTTTATTTTAAGTTTACTTGACAAAAATAGTATATATTATGGTTTTAGTGAAAAAATAGTCCGCTCAAATTTTCAATTGACAAAAAATAGGTCAGTTTATGTTTTCGACATATTTGTAACTGTCGAACAAGTTTTATATAAATGTTCTACAACTTTATATAGAATTTTCTTTTTAATATTTTACATTTGTTGTATCATTTTTATTACAATTGTTATATAAATTTTTTTTACAAAATTTTAATTATTTAAATTTTTTTTTTGTCACAATATGTCAAATTTGAGTTATTTTATCTCTAAAAATATTAGTTATATTATTTTTATCAATTAAAAATTTAATCAGACTATTTTTATCAATTAAAAATTTAATGAGGCTATTTTTATCAATAATAATATATTTTGGGACTATTTTTCACCGTTCCCTAACAAAAATATCGATATTGGGCCGATTTCATTTGCAGCCGAGAGTTAAGTCCATCAAAGTCTGCATCTAACTGCAACTGAAAATTCCAATTTAAAAAGAAAAAAAAAATGGAAAATTGAAAATTCTGTTTTTGATTCTTCCATTTTGTGTTCTTCTTCTCATCTTCACTCTGCACTTTGAATCAGATCTCTCTTGTTCAAACTTCGAAAGCAAAATCTGCAATTTCTTTCATTGCTCCTGCAATGTCCACATCCACTACCGAAGAAACCGAACTGCAAAACGGTACCGTACCGGCAGAGGAAGCGGAAGCAGAGCCACATCTTGAACCTTATAATGAACCAGCATCGACACCGGAACCAAATCTTGCTATTGAATCAGAGGAAGTGTTGAAATCAGAGCCTGAATCCTCTCCGGTGGCAGTGCCAGTAGTACCGGATGTAGATCCTAAGGCGGAGGAGCCTACCGAAATATCTGTCGAATCAAATGAAGCGCCGCCGAAACCTCAATCTGCTATTGAGCAGAATTCGCATTCCGAGCAGAAGAAAGATGAAGGAAACCGAACTTTTACAATGAGAGAATTGCTGAGTGAATTGAAAACTGAAGAAGGAGATGATATTATTAGCAATCCTCAAAGGTACGATCTTCTAAGGAAAATTTTTTTTTTTTTCACTTGAAATTTTCTATGTAGATTTAATGATGTTTAGCTTAGTGTTTCTTAATTGAGCTTAGCTACTCATTAGAATTATTATTTACCTTTCCTCTCTGTAGATTAAATGATGGCGCGCATGTATTAAGATCTCATTTCATTTTGAAATATCTTTGCATATGATTGAAACAACATGATTACGCCTCCTATATGTTGCATTCTTTTTAGCATTGTAGCATTACCTCATTGCTGACATTGGCAAAAGAGAATTTTGGGTTTTACATTTTCTGTTTCAATTTTGGTTCCCAGCTTCTTTCTACGTTTTAAATGACTCTCGTCATGCTGGAATACCAATCATTTCATTTCCCGGTAACCTTAATGTACTGCTGGAATTTCTAGTTTTTTGCATGCCGTAGTTATTGGAATCTTTTCGTCTAATGATGCGCTAAACTAGAGTATAAATTTCTAAATATGGGTTTCTTTTGTAAGCGCCTTAAGTATTCATTTCCACATTTGTCCATTGTTTTAGTCAAATGAGCACACCACATGTTCAATCAGAGCAGAACAATGCTGCAATGGAATTGATCAATAGTGTTACTGGTGTTGATGAGGAAGGTCGGTCTCGCCAACGGATTCTTACATTTGCTGCCAGAAGGTACTCTCGTTATGATTTATTCCTTATCTAGTTGTAGGAATTTATCCTGCTCATTTTCTTTTTGTTTGGATTATTTTTCTTTTTGATAACATTTAGTTGAGGTATTTCTTTCTGTTAAAAAAAAAAATTACATAAAATTTCTCAATTGCATTATATTTTTTAACAACTGGCACTATCCTTTGGAATTTGTTTTGAGACAAACAAAACATTTGAAGTATTTTGAAAATTCACCATGGTGAAACATACCTCATAGATTTTAGCTATTCTGGAGTATTGTCTTCCAAAATTATAATTCTTCTCAAAATTTTGTAGGTATGCTAGTGCAATAGAGAGAAATCCAGAAGACTATGATGCATTATACAATTGGGCATTAGTTCTTCAGGTCAGAAATATCTCATCTGAATCTTATGATGCTAATGTTCTCCAAACTGTTATCTTTCTTCTTTGATACCAATTGACGCAGGGAATACTGCAGGGCTGATAGATTTCAAAAACCAGGCTCAATTAGGGTTGATCGTAGGTGGAATAATAATCAGTAATTAGTTTTATAACTTTTGTATTAAAATTCAAAGAAATAAGATGAATTACAATAGTGTAGATGCTGTCTATTTATAGTGATAAATCCTTACTAGACTAGGAATCATAATTAAAGAAAGATTTAAAACTCTACTCCTATTCGATGATAAAAATAGATAATCCTAATCAAACAAGGAAACTGTCATGATCCAACCTGGGTGTAGCGACCGGCGTGCAGCTAAATCAGAGCGTGACTGCATAAGCCTCCAAAATGATTTACCTAACTACCTTTGTCAGCTACTTAGGCCTAAATCCACTGACCTAAAGTAGTTTACCCAAGTTGATTAGTTTGTCTAACTTATATATCATTTCAAATTTCAATCAATATCCATATTATCCATGTCGTGGATAATATCTAAGGATCGTGTTAAATGCTCTTGTATTTC
>CATIWJ010069928.1:22500-32679 GCA_949640765.1 Croton laevigatus | reverse complement strand
AGAATCTCTTGCCTTCTATAAAAGCAGTTCATTGCATTTTGAGAAAAAGTCCATCAAGTTCAGTCCTACGTTTCACCCTGCCTAGGGAAAAGAGGGACTCCTATGACAATAGGAGGGGTTTTATAAGGAAGTTTATAAGGCAAAGGAGGATATATACCCATCCTTGGAGAGCGTCGAAGTTCTAAGATTACTATTCTTACCCTGTAGACGATGTCTACGATAAATCCAAATAGTAGGGTGTCTCACAGTTCTTGTTCACCTGATAGTATCAATAGTTGTCCCACGAAAGCCATATGAGTAGTGAATGAAACTATTCATTCTTGGCGGCAGTATTCGTACCCGTGGTTGCATTTCCCTTTTTTAAGCATGTAAGGCAGTCTTAAGCAGTTCCAGCATGCCTACAAGTAAGAAATTGAACTTGATATTCATTCCCCAGTCCGGTAACCTTTCCAGTGCTTAGGTTAGTCCATATATCCCGAGGTTATACCGTTCAAAACTCTCTAAAGAGCTAAGGGACTGGAAGTTCTACCAATCCCCCACCCACTCCAAACGAACTAAACAAGTCAATTGAAAAAAGAGAGAAGCTCATACTGTTGGACTCCTCTCCATCAAGTTGCTAGCCATCAGTGGTTGATCTAGTAGTTAGAAGGAGAGATGTATTTCTCTCGGCCGGGCAAAAAAAAGCTTATTAGTTTACATCTTCTTCTCCATCAAGCCAGTTCAATCCATTTCTTTTCTCTGCCCGGATAGCGAGCCTAAAAGCTAACAGGCCTAAAGGGATACCTATACCAGAATAGGGCGATCTCTCTCTCAATACTTTTCCTTTCTCCTCCACTCATGAGGTTAGGGAATTCAACTTCCCTAAATCGCTTCCCCCGGATCTTCTCTCTCTTCCCAGAACTATCGAAGACGGAATCCCCGGCTATTGAATCTGGTGATGGCCTTGAATCGGACAAGGAAATTACATCTAGTAGTAAATAAGATGCATAGAATGCAAGGCAAGCGCCATTCGAAGAGCAAAGAAGGAAGGGAATGATTTCACATTAGTCAGAGAAGGAGAAGGAGTAGGGGTTGCAGTCCCTGCTCTTTCGATCTTACTTACTAATTGGCTTTTTCTCTATGGGCATATTCCTTCCACTAGAGGAATTTGCCTGACCTATCCCAACAAGCCAGTCCTACCAGCAGCCTATCCTATTCTCTGCTCCCGAAGAGCCTAGACCGGTCGGTAATGCCGTTGAATGAACGAAGACTTCCTTTATCCAATGCTGTTTCAATATTGAAACTCTTTTCCTATTCTTCCTAAAAAGAGGGCTCGATGAGAACTCAAGTCCGAAGGACGACCAAGGTTTTGAAATCTTCCAAGTTAAAGGACATATCCTATATACTAAGGAATCCCTTTTCTCATGGAGGAGCCCGTCGCACTTTCACTTTTTTCGCTAGCATGATGGATAAAGAGCTGTGAGAAGACAGGAAGTCAGGGTTTCTGCATATTCAATTTACGACCCACGGGGAAGCAATTCCCTCCGCTCCCGATGAATGAGTCACTACAGACTGAAGATGTAGCTAGCAGGTCCTTGCTTCTCCACTGTTCTGGCTAATCCATGAGATCAGGGCTACCCGCCGTAGCAGTGAATCCTGACCATGAAGAAAGGTAGTTCCACAAGCCCTTTCTCTTTACGTAATTTCGGGGTTGGTAGTTAGCTGCGCAGCAACCAATCCACCTAACGGGAATCAATCAATCCTAAATAGAATCCCAAGAACGAGGAGAAAGAAGAGTTTATCCCCTTTTCTTTATTTGATTCGGGGGCTCCCAGAATACTTAGGTGCCGGAGAGAAGAAAGCACGAAGTTTCAGGAACAGGTAAAAAAGGATCGAGAATTACATGAGGTCTGATGCCCACTCCCTTGAAAAGAGGGAACCGCGCTATGTAGGCACCTGGCCGTTCAGAAGGCGCGAAAGCTCGACCGGTAAAAGAGGAGAGAATTTCTTCAATAAGAAAGCATATCCTGTCCTCATGAATGGACTCTTTCTAATGTGTGAAGGCACAACGAAGATCTAATTTCCGGGGTATGAGTCCTGTCTTGTCCTTGAGTCCTCTATGCCTCTCATGTCCCTCATTCCGTTCGTTGAAAGCCCCAGAGCTGTCGAATCGAAGTGATCTAAGCAGGAGCCTGTTCCGGTTGGGGAACCATTCCACGCAAATATGGCTGTCCGGATAATCCGTAGCTGCTAAGGAAGAGGGTCAAGCCATAACGGATTGATGTGGCGTAGCGGCGACTGGAATCGATCTGAATGAAGCTTCAAGCGTAGTTCTGGGGCTTATCAATAGAAGGTTGAATAGGATTGAAGAGGTGCCTTTCAGAACTACCTTTACCTTTGAAAGCGCAGTCTTAAGTGAACAGATAGAACGAAGGAACCCTGGATGAGCGTTGCTATAGTTGTGAGTCCAGTCCGTAAAGATTCACCCGGTATCACCCCTAGGAATACACTCATTACTACATACCCAGGCCATACAGTTAGAGCATCTGCGCCCTTATCGAAAGTCTATTCGAGAGAGAACTCGGGAACTCATATCACATTTCCGGCTCGGGATGACCCACCCTTAGGCAGGGCCTTTCGAAGATCAATAGTCGTTAAGTGAGCCGCCTGGTGCCAGGGAATGAATTAGGTTAGACTACGGGAATCGACGATATTAGATCCCGGCGTCCGTCTTTACTTTATATGTAGATGTCTTCCTTCTGGTTCCAAGATTCACTCTCATTTCAGGGGTGGCACGATCTTGGGTTGTCGGCGGCGTGAAGGATACGGTATAATGTTAGACTTTCTTATATATAGTATAGTCATATTATCCAACAAGGAGAAAGCATTGAAGGGCTGCTTGACGGAGTGATCGTTCCCTGTCTTATGGAAATGAAATATCATTTGAGAAGAAAGAGAGCTTTAGAAGCAGCCAATCTTTTTAAGTAAAGACTGGCTACAACGAAATCTACCTCACTGCACACTAGATATATATATCCAGAGATCTTGACATATGGCGTAACGTCGCTTCCTTTTTTCGATTCGGATAGGATTCAGTGGTGTGTTTATTATACGATGCATCTCGTCGGATTTCGTCCATAAAAAACGGGAAACTCCATTGGAATTGTTGGTTTTTTGAATCACGAAGAAAACCATATTCAGCCCCTATATGAAATGAAGGCAACTGGTGCTCTATAAAAGAAGGGGATAAATGCACTACTAATGTGTCGCATTTGTCGAAGATCGTGCTTATTTACGCTGCCTTCTTTCTTGCTTTCGGGCCCTACTTTGTTTGCTTTGATTTGAAAGCCAATAGAAGATTGAGAAAATCCAATAGAAGATTGAGAAAATCCAATTCTTTGTTATTTATACGATGACTCTCATCCACTCTTTTTACAGCCTTCTATGACGAAAGGGAACTAGTTAACCCGCATCTTGATTCTATCTAGAAAATCTTCCTATTTTCTTTGTTATGTGTTGCTTTTTGTGAATCATCCACCGAGGGAAATCGTCCCACCAAAACGGAGTTGCTTGAAGGTCGTAGGTGGAACCTCATGCCGAAACGCATGCCATCTTACTTAGGATCCTTTTGAGGCCGCTTTTGGCTTTCAGGATTGTCCCTACTGATACTGAGAAAGGCCCTAACTAATTTTTTAGTAAAGGTGAACGGGATCGTAGCTGCCTTTAATTGAATTTATATTAATGGGGAAAGGGACGCTTTCTTTATTCTTTAGGATGCCCGTGATTGAACTTGCCGGTACGTAACCAGTCCCAGTCGAGAACGGGCGAGTCCGGGTCAGGTCGATCTTCGATTCCGCTAAAAATCCGGCTTCTGCCTACTTTCCAAAATGTGATTCGGTCACGCCTCAATTATTTGATTTTTGGTTCACACCTCCATCCTTGTCTGATTCCAAACCTTCCTCTCTCGATTCGTTCACTGCAGCAACGGGTACAACTACCTTAGCTGCTCTAGCAGCGGGTGCAGGTAAGCGGGTAAACCGGTTTCGTAGAATGAAGAGCAGATTCGAATCACTCCATGCATCTGCTATTTCTCCTGTGCCGATTTCTCATTTTTCCTGTGTGACTGATTTCAAAAGCAGATCTTTTTGGTGGTTATGCATCCCATCAGTTCTTGTATATAAGTCAAAGTGCGATCTCATTGAAAGGTACCGCTCATAACATTTGTTGAGTAGCCAAAACAAGCAAATCAAGGAATTCGTCCTCGTGAGGAAATGATGTAAGTGAAGATCGACCAACAACCTCCGCAGCGGTGTTGGTCGATCCAGACTCGAAAGGTGCGTAAGAAAGAAGATGTAATAAAGAAGATCGAGGCGAATCGCTAGCCGAATCACGAAATGAATCTCTCCTTATCGAGGGAAGAAGTGCCACTTTTCCTGCCTGTTCGAGTCTAAGTCCAATTCTGGGCTAAGATTTTATCAAACTCTGGTATCTTCATATAGGAGGACTGCTTACCTATTCTATTGAAACTGGAAAACTGGTGGTAACCTGGTAAACCGCTCCGTGAATGCAATTCAACCTGATCCTGACTTTGGTCAATTCGCTTATGTCTAGTTCCCCAGGAATTACCACTTTGATCCTATAATCATCACCTTTCACGCGACTGGTGATTGAAGTTCTGCTCAACCTATTGATATCTTGGGCTCGGCTCTTCCTTCCGTTTCAGTAGTTTCAGTTCTTACTTCAGTTTCGGAGAGAGGGGAAAGTGGATTAGACTCTTTCGAAAGAATTCTCCTCACTAAGTTTCTTGGTCTAGAATGGGGAAGGCGCTAAGTCTCTCTTCCTAGCTCTTTGGCTAATCGGCTAACTCTCTCTTCTTAGCCAGGTTTCTAACAGAAAAAGGAATGCATGTCTCCGAACCACACCAACTTGCTTTCTAAAGCGCGATAAATGGACTACCCCTCAAACCATTGGGATCGAGAAAAAGAAATATGCAATTCGTTCTCTTGGGCTTATTCATCTGCACCTTTGAGCAAGAGGTTGATGTCCTTTGTTGGACATTCATCAAATACCAAAAGGGCTTTCCTGGCCAGGTTTCTTAAATAAAATCATTCTTTATCAGAGCATCCGACCTCCCGGTTTCATGGCAAGGGTTTGATAAGCTAAATCTTCTTTTAATCCCTCGGAAGAGAGATTGAGATAATTAACATCGACGGAGGAATGTTCATTAGAAAGTTCCACCATTTCCAAAGGAATCGAGGTTGAGCTAAATATCACTAAGGAGATTCTATTCTTCCAGCACCTTGGGGGGATCAGAAAGAGCTTCGGTATCAGGGATTTCGGATTCTGAGTCTTGGTCTGCTTTCTATTTCTGACTAGCTTTCTCTCCCAGGTGGATTGGAAAATGCTCTTTGTCTTCATTCCCATTCGGGATTGAAGGAGATTGATTCTCACAGGACCGACCCACAATTCAAAGCAAGGGGCAAAGCATCGGCATCAGGAATGTCAGATTTAGAGATCTTGGATTTGAAATCTGATGGGGCAAAAGGCTTTCGCTATCTCTACCTAGGGAATTGCCTATAGAATAATAAAAAGAAGAAAATAAGGGCATACGGGGAGCATTCTCCCTCTATTCCTTACTGTTGACAGAAGAAAATAAATTCCAGTATGTGCCGTAGCACCCAAGGTGCGAAGCGAAAGCTCCTTCTTTGCTTTTTGCTATCGTGCTATTGCCAGCTTCCCTTCCCAATAACTTTGGTCAAGTAACAAGTGTCAGCAATCCGTAGAGTGCTATTATTAGTACTTTTACTTGAGTCACCATGGCTACATAGCGGTTCTCATTCTCACTATGGCACTTTCTCTTCTTTCAGTTATTATCATTCCTTATACTACATCATAGTCAGGACAGCTCTGGAACGAAGCAACTAGAAAGATAAGGAAGCAGCAGATGCAAGAATAGGCTTTTAATTTCATTCGAATATAGTGGATAAATGAATAGAATAAACGAGCTTTTATCTCGAGAAGGCATCTTTGGATCGTTGAACTTTCACGCTCATATAGCGAGAAACTGTTCCAATTTATAAACAAGAAATCGCTCAGTAAATGAATGGTCGAGCAAGTGGCTGATGACAAGAATACATACCGGCGCTATTTCTATCCAGTGTTTGTGCCAGTCCACTAACCCCAGGAGGGGGTACACCAAAGACAATCCAACCAAAGAACAAGGGCACGCCTTCGCGGCTTTATCTGCCGTTACACGAGGACGCCGCTCTCAACTACACAGATAAAAACCATCCTACTTCTCGGTCTACGAACGAAAGTGTGGTGGACACACTGATGACCACTTCTACGCTGTCTTATGATCACTCAACTATTAATATTACTAGCGAGCGGATTCGGGAACTCATACGCCCTTGGGCTCTCCTGTCTTGCATCTGATACTTCTATTACTTACGCTTTTCGATGTCACTGCTGAATGTGGTTGCTAGCAAGGAAAATTTCACATACGGAAGAGAGAAAGCAGTCTTAGCAAGAACCCTTTTTCGAGTTTGATCATAAACCCTAGCCGCTACGCTCCTTTCTTTCTTAGGACAAAGTCAAGGAACTGCTAGTCTTTAAGCTTGAAGGGCCTAGCTCCAATGATTTTGACTTCTGACTTCTTCTCACTCAACTTCCTTAGAGAACAGCGAGAACTCGAAACCTATAACAACCCTAATGTAATGGGTTCACCCATCAACAGCTAGAAAACTCTTTTTTCAACAACGAAGTAGCAACTACCTTAAATCAGCTATTAATACGGTTAGCCCCTTCGGGAAGAACCCAGAGAAAATAGCTATACAACAAAGAGACATTGTCCATACAAAGACTTGAGGTGACTAGCCTTACTTGCCTATCAGGGGAAGGAGTATACCCCAGAACTACACTCAGCAAAGAAGGATGAACAGACATATCAGAACAATACAAAATTAACAAGCGGTCGCTTACGCCGCCGGATCACTTATCACCGCATTCATAGGCTTGGGTGAAAAGCAAATCCCACATAGATACGGAAGAGAAAAACCAAATAAAGAAGGCCGAACCCCAGGTATTAAGGAGAAGAGGCCTTTTAAGGCCAGAGACTCCTAAGAGCAAAGGCAGTCTTTTGTCATGGAATCCGCTTCTGGCGGTGAAGAAATGGAATCTGCTGCAATAGTCGAAAATGCAGCTAGAGTAGCTAAATAGAGCTAGACGACTGTACTTGCTTGAGCAATTGGAGCTAAATCATCTTCTTATTCTTGTAGGTTCTCGAAGGCCTGTTTGCAATGAGTGATTGCAGTGCTGCTCGGGTTGAAGCCGCTAAAGAAAATGAAGCCAATGTCCCTATCAATAGTCGAAATTGCCACGAGCACAGAAGGAACTGCTATTGAAATCCCTCCTCTGGTTTTAATATGAATTGACTCTGCTTCGGTCACTAGCTCCGTAGGTCCCATCGGAGAAGAACTCAAAAAAGAAATTTCCCGGGAAGATAGAAGCAAGACAAGAACCCCTTTACCAGTTCTAGGGCCAGGCTAGAGTTTAAGAATATTGCATTTAGAAAGACTAGCTGCATGAAATGCCAAATCGGCTAATAGTGCTTTAGAAGCTGAAAGAAAGACAAAAGAAAGAAGAAAAGACAAAGTCTTAGTCTAGATACCGATCTCAGCTAATAGAATTGCGAGATTAAAAGCATTGTTGGTGATTCTCTTTCGGCCTGCTATGTCCTTTCTGGTTTCTGGATGCCCCTCCCGGGGAGGGGATGAAGTGAAGTGGCTACTATGTTCTCTCTTTATTAGTCACTAAGGAGGCTAAATGAGGAAAGAAATTCCTTCCTAGTCTACAAAGACTAGCCTCGTATCAATTTATGAATATTAGGCTCTATCAAGAAATAGAGAAGTGATACTAAACGAATGTCTTTACTTCGCGCCTTCTTTCCCTTCTTTTCTTTACCAGATGTGTAAAAGAAAGGGCTAATGCCCTATAAGCGGAGTTAGGTTAGGTTAATAGGAATGAACAATCGGTAGAGTAAGAGCTCTATCCTATGCTATACCTGATCAAAGACTGTCAAGCGCCAGTAGAGAAAGGAGAATAGGGCTGCTGGCAGGGGGAAATACCTTACTCTAAGCATTCATCTTCCCGGGTTGGGCTTCCTCTCATCAACATATGCCATGTTCGGCGTGGCAGAAATAAATGTCAGTAGACCCCAGAAAATTGGTTCTAAGGATCGGTCTAAGTAGGATCTTACAAGGCCTGTTGCCGGACACTCAAAGGCTTTCCCATTTTGGGGTCTAAACTTGAATTTAGAATCTATGAGTTCTACGGGATCTCCTTTTTTTTTGAAAGAAAGATTTGCTGTAGGCATTGTCTGTTTTGGGCTGGAGACTCTCAGGTTGGCGGCATTGGCTAATCTCTTTCCCTGAGTCTGAGTTCAGTCCCTTTCAAGCCGAGTCCGTGCTAAGAATTTCCTATTCTCCTACTCATAAGAACCAAAACAGGCACTCGTAACCGTCCCTAACCTCTGTCTCTAACCTATTCCCCTTCCTCTTTCCTTTTACCCTTTGAATAGCAACCAACTGGAAACAGGCATACAAGCTGGTCACCTTACTTCTTTGGTCTGCTCTGGCCAAAGTAAACTGGTCTAATTCTCCTCCGGTCACTAGTTTTTATTCTAGTATGTTAGAATAGGAAAGCAGGATATAAAGTAAGATAAGCATTGAAAGAAAAAGTCTCACGCTCTAGCACAGAAGCAGAATCTCGAGCTATGGCTTCAACATCTGCAGAAAGAACTTTCTTTTCGACTACCTTGAGTTGGGTCTTCTCTTACTCGCATGGAGGTAAGGAAGAGAAGAAAGAACCGATTGAGCTAGAGTCAAGCCTATCTGCGAAGGAAGAGTTGGAATCCCATTCTAAACGTGGCTTCAAAGCTATTCTTTCCATAGCGCTTGCTTTTCTCGGGAATTGAGCTTAGTCCTTTAACCCAGCGCTTATCGAGGGAATTGTTTCTAAGCCGAAAAAAGTGCTTTCTTTTAGGATATCTCTTTCTGCTTATGATTGAATAGTCCGGAATGGCCTATTTTTATAAATGAAAACGCGAGTTTCGAGTCTCTTTATAGAGGGGGTCGAGGAGATCAAACACATGCTCGGAGTCCAAGTAAAGAATTTTTGGGCTTCATATCAGCCGGTCATAGGCGGCCACTCTCTATCTTACTTTCTTTCATTTAGTTAGGCGTGGTAAAGGATCTCGCTCGAAAGAGACTCTTGGTTCACCTACTCAATTGGAATGACTCTTACCCTTACTTATCTCTTTACTCAGAGAAGTCCCTCTCGGAGCTATTCCCCGGCGCTGTCTTCTTTCTCCTTACTCTGGGAATGAAGCCGTAAGCCGAACAGAATACGGACTTGCTTGCTCTATTTGATTCAGGACCTCTTGCTGCTGCGTCTCTTTCGGATTCGGTTCCTAATATAATAAAAGAAAAAGATGGAAGGCCTGGCTATTCCGATTGAGAATACGGAAGAGGCTATGAAATAGAAGAAAGAAGGTGAGTTCGAACTCTAACTCAAGAGCCCTTACTCAAGAGGGCTTCTCTTCCTCTTATTGTAAGAAGTCAAATGGTTAAGTCCAGTTGGGGCAACTGGGCCAGACGACATTGATAGCGGAGTTTCCGTGGTAAGGTACAAAGCTTTTTGTCTGGGTCTTGGGCAGACGTACTCAACTGGTAGAAATAGAAAGGCTCGCCCAGTGAGTGATGACACTGGCGAGTAAACTGCAAAAGGGTCTTGCTTGGTATAATATAAGCGGATGAGTTAGTTATAATTAGCTCAGATGTGACTTCTTTGCTCGGTTTCGGTTGCTTGACTCAATAATGGCCCTTCAAAGTCATTGACTCCGTATTTATGTGAGAGCGATTGAATTCCTTTTTTTACCTCCGTCACCTCTGAAACTCGGCAAAGCTGCCTGCCTTTCTTTCAATGCTTTAAGATGGAAGTAGGTCGAGTATAGGGCTTTCTCGATTGGAGTCCAGACGGACTTGATTGCTTATTTCATTCCATCTCTGCTCCTGGAAAACAAATCAAGATCAAGGATGTTAAAAAGACAGAGTCAACCGATAGATCAAAGAGTCACAAACCTTGCTGCCACCTAATCGATGAATCTTGTCCCCCTTTTGTGGCTTTAGCCCGCTTCTTGTT